>VAHH01000061.1:0-72551 GCA_013357305.1 Radopholus similis
ATTTTATTTTTGACTGTGGGTAAATTCCTTTATTTTGTGGGTATTTTCATTTTGTTTTGTGGGTAAATTAATGCACTCCCATAATTAATTCAGCAGTGAGAATAATGTTCTTTTTCGTCAGCAGTGAAAATAATTAATTCAGCAGTGAGAATAATGGACGTCCGTACACAAAATGCCCTGAATCAAAATGTCCCGCTTCACGAAATGTGGCTCCCCATCCCCACCGATCTCCGTCAACTTTGACAAAAATGCTTTTTTGGTTTAGGCGAAAAAAGTGCCTATAAGGCTAATAATAGGTACCTAAATATCATTTTCGACTTGGAAACTTCGAGGCTCTCGTCAAAGGCTGTATTGTTTGTTTTTGTATTTGTCTGCGTTCCTTCTTTTCTTCTTTTACTGCCAGGTCATACGCCACAGCCACACGGCCACACTCTAAAACACTAAACCTAAAAAGGATAAAAAATAGTTAAATTTCTTTTAGTTGTTATAGTTATAGCGTAGGTTATTTTATAGTATTTTACCTTGTTACGAACAAATGTTGATCAAGTTTTCTAGACTATTTTAATTCAAATCATTCACCATTTCGGCCATATTACGTCGTCTTTTCTCTTCGATGGCCAACAACAGTGACAAATTCAGCAAGTTGCCTGAGTTGGCCAAGCCGTCTCTCTATGAACTTTACTTGGCACCGTGCTTGAAGACGTTCAAGTACAACGGAACGGAAAAGATCCATTTGGAGGTTGGATTTGAGTCTTTTATCGGTAATTAAATATTACTCAGATAACCAAGCCAACAAACTACTTGAAATTGCACTCAAATTCCTTGGACATACAGAAAACATCATTAAAGCTCGAAGATGGAACAGGTTTATCATAATATCTCGACTCTTCAGCTGGAATGAACATTTTAGTCCTGTCCGATTTGAAGAACGAGATCGACAACAAGTGGACCCTGCTTACTGTTCATCTCCCTCGGGAGGTACAACCACAAAAGGCTGAGCTCCACTTTGAGTTCAACGGATCACTGCCAGCGGATATGCATGGATTTTACAGGCACAACATATTTACTATTTAAAATTAATGTTTGTACTTTTAAAGGTCTTCATACAAGGACAGTGCCGGTGTTGAGCAATTTTTAATCAGCACGCAATTTGAAGTTTCTATTATCGATTTTCCATTTGAATTTGCCCAATTCACAGAGCACTTATGCGCGAAAGGCCTTTCCTTGTTGGGATGAGCCAACTTATAAGGCCCGATTTGACATTGAATTCGAAGTGGAGGAGAATCTGACGGCACTGTCGAACATGAACATCGTGGAGGAGAAAAAGACAGAGAAGGGGACCAAGCGGATCAAATATGCGCGAACACCCCTGATGTCCACGTATTTGGTCGCATTTGCCGTTGGCAACTTCGATTACATTGAGGCAGTCATTTTGCGTCGTCGATCTTAGACGATTTGGGTTTTTAGGCAAAATCCAAAATTGGCTGCGATGTTCGCATTTACACAGTCCCGGGCAAGAAGGAGCAGGGAAAGTACGCGTTGGAAGTGGCCACCAAGGCAATTGACTGGTACTCCGATTGGTTCGACATCAAAATGCCGCTCCCGAAGTGCGACTTGATTGCCATACCGGATTTCGCGATGGGCGCAATGGAAAACTGGGGACTGATCACGTTTCGGGAACACGCGCTCCTCTACGACCCCGCAATGAGTTCTTCGGCACACAAACAACGAATCACGCTCGTCGTAGCTCACGAAGTGGCGCACTTTTGGTTTGGAAATTTGGTCACAATGGTCAGCAAAAAAGAATTTTGGCTCAAGAAATTGGATCGTGCATTTTTCAGAAATGGTGGACTGACTTGTGGCTCAAGGAGGGGTTCGCCAGTTTCATGGAGTACATGTTCATGGGCAACAACTACCCGGAGTTCAAGGTCTGGGTGGACTTCGTGAACTCCGAAGTCGTCAGCGGGATGCAGCTGGACGCACTCCGCTCCTCGCATCCCATTGAGGTATTGTTGAACCATGCAATTGCAGGCCTGTGAGCATCCAAGTTCAGGTTCCCATCGACAACCCGAATGAACTGGACGAAATTTACGACTCAATCACCTACGCCAAATCCAACTCGATGATTCGGATGCTGTTCAACTATTTGGGCGAGTCCACCTTCCAAAAGGGACTGCGCATTTACCTGCAGAAGCACAAGTACGCGAATGCGGTGACCGAAGATCTGTGGGCCAGTCTGGGAGAAGCCTCTGGAATTGTATGTGTAATTGTTCCGCTGCCACTCAGCCATTTGTCTCGTGCAGGACATCAACAAAATGATGTCTTCTTGGACAATGCAAATAGGCTTCCCGCTGGTCAGCGTAGAGGACGAGAAGCTGGACGGGAATCGCCGCGAGTTGCATGTGAAACAGGCGCGCTTTCTGGCGGACGGGGGCGTGGAGGAGAGCAAGCCCATTTGGCAAGTGCCCATCGGAGTGACCACCGCCGCAGACCCGGAGAAGCCGAAGGTGAAGCACCTGATGGTCAAGGAGGAGGACACATTTGTCGTGGAAGACGTGAAGCCGAACGAATGGATTAAGGTGAGGAGGAATGAGCTGAGTTTTGAGCTGTTTCCTGATTGTCCCGCCTCAGCTGAACTCCAACTTCACTGGTTTCTTCCGCGTGCAGTACTCCGACCAGATGTTCAAACAACTGTTGGGGGCGGTCAACAACCGAGAGGTGGATGTCATTGACCGATTTCAGCTCGCCAACGACCTCTATGCGGTGAAGCAGCGATGTTTTGCGCTCAAAATATCGTGCATAAAGTTTCAGTGTGTCAGCTGCACCAAGGTTCCCGCGTCGCAATTCCTCGGATTCCTTGACGTTTGCCAAGAGGAGGAGAATTATGTGAGTTTTGGCAAACACTCAGTGTTCCCAAATTTATTTTTTCTGCAGTTTGTTTGGTCGTCCATCGATTCCGGCTTGGGCGACCTGGACCACGTTCTGTCGCATTTGGACGACGGTGGAAAATTGAAGGAGCGATTTCACCGATTTGTTTGCAAGGTTGTCGAACCGGTGGCGGCCAAATTCGGATGGGAGCCCAAAGACGACGAAGGTTAATACTTAACAACGGCTATTGCCGATTCATCGGTGTACCGGCCGTTTTTGGATATGCACACTGGACGGCTGCGTGCTCTGCTCCTCAGCCGACTGGCCCGGTCGGAGCACCAGCCGACCGTCCAGACGGCGCTGGCCAAGTTCAACGATCACGTCGAGAAGGGGGACGAACTGGTCTCGGACCTGCGACAGACAATTTACGGGATTGCGGGACGCACTAACGACGAGAAGAACGTGGAGGCACTGAAGAAGATCCTGGAAACGGTGGGTGCCCCTGCTTTCGGAAAGGCACTATTTTTCTTCCCAGATCAACTTTTCCGAGGTGGAACGCTGCTGCATTGTCGGCCTCGGACAGTGCACCGACCCCAAGTTACTGAACCAGATTTACCAGTACGGGGCCACTGACGGCAAAATACGCGGCCAAGACCTGATCTACCTGTTCATGTCGGCGGGCATGGCCAGCAACAGCGTCTGCCAGCACCACGCGTGGAACTTCTTCAAGCAGAACATGAAGATGATGCTGGACAAGTACGGCGGCACGGTGAACAACAACCTGTTCCAGCACTGCCTGAAGGCATCCACCAAGGGCTTCTGCTCCAGTGCGATGGCCAACGAAGTGGAGGTAGTAGGACAACCACAACTGCGCAATCCCCAAAATATGGCCCCCATCCAACCAACTTTTCAGGGCTTTTGCAAGGAGAACTTTGACGAGCACCAGCTGAAGGTGCTGGACCGTCCGATCCGCCAGATTGTCGAGTCGATCAAGCTGAAAGAGCGTCTCCTGAAGAGCAATGTCGCCGACCTAGACGAGTATTTGGCCAAGGCCGGGTTCTGATTCCGCGGAAAAGTTGGCCCTTTGGCTGTTTCTTATTTGCGTTTAATTTATTGCATTTTATCTCCCCAGTTGGTTCCTTGTTTTGGCACCATTTCGGACCATTTGATGCGAAATTTAGACCAGACATTAAATTTTGTTCACTGTTATTTAAAAACGAACAGCAGCATCGGAATTGTAGTTTCACCAAAAGCAGTTTACTGGGAAATCGTGTAATTTCTGAACACCCCTTGTGCTGACCACTTCCGCTTTTTGGAGCCCGTTGCGGTGTTTGATCCTCCACCATCCAGCCCTGTGTGCCCCATGCGCAGTGCGCATACACTGCACAGTGTCCTTTGTGCGACCCCAAACATCGAACCCCAACCTCTAATTCGCGACCACCACACAATTCAATTCCGTCGTTTTGCAATTTGTGGCTGAAGGGAACTCCGATGTTTGACGAAAACAAGAATGGGCAAACTAGAGGCGGTATGATGCGAAAAAGCGGCGCGAGTTGCGCTTCAAAATACAAATCACGCGCCGGCGAAGAAGAGTCGCGGAGAAATTAATTTTGTTGTTGACGCGATTGCGGTTCTCCAGCAAGAAAAAAAATGCGGTGGCCTATTTAATCGGGCGTTGGAAAACACCGCAAATTAATTCTTCGTCCATCGTTCTCCACTCTCTTCGACTCTGCAAACACATTAACTGAGCCCCAATGCTGCGCATTCTCTCGTTCGCGTTGCTATTCTGCGTCGTCATCTTCTCCGCGCTGTTCCTTTCCTGCACCGAGGCCAAACCGTTCCTCGGCAAACCGACCATTTTGACGCGGGAACAGATGCTGCTGGAGCCGGAGATGGACGCGGACATCCTGGCGATGAGCAACCAGTTCCAGCCGGACAACTACGGGGGACTGGGCATCTTCGGACGCTGAAGATGGTTGGAACTGAACACCAACTAAAGTCATTTAACGACCGCATATTGCATTGAATCTGATGAGTGCTATTGATCTCGTTCGTTTTCCGAATAAATCATCCCAGTCTGTCCAGCAGACATTCGCAAAATGTGTCCAATATCAGGGGTACTCCTCTCAATCGCTCTTCATCCTCTTTTCCGCTGGCACATGCGCCCCCGATTGGCGGCAGCCATCCCAACAGCAGGGGCTTCTCCCTCAACAGCAGTTGCCCTTTCGCACGATGGTAGCCCACTCTGGCCAAGAAGTGCAGTTCCACCTCTCGAGTACTGCCACTCCCGCTCCGGGTGCTGTTGCCTGACAACATTGCCTGTGTCCGCAGTGTTGCGTTCAGCTCCACCTCTAGCACGTCATCCTGGCTGGAAAACAGTGCCTCGCGTCCTCGTTGCGCAATCAGTTGGCGCAAGGCCTTTGGGGAGCGGACTCCTTGGCGAGCCTGCACATTTAGCTGGAAGAGTCGGAATTGCTGCTGCGCGTCAATGGCCAGATGGAAGAGCCGTTGTGGGAGGAGGCAGGGTAAATAGGCGACCGATTGGCGGAATTCGGAGAGCAACAGAGAGTGCACGCGAGACTGAACCAAAACAGACGGGTGCCTTTCCCTTTCCCACTCCCGCAATTGCCTCCAAGTCGGCAGGCAAGGTCCCCTCCGCGCCCGCCCTCTGCTCCATGCAGCAGCAGAACTGGGGTGGCACTCTGGCGTCGCGGCAGCTCCTTCTCGAGGGCACTCGCTCGAACAGCGATGTGCCCTCACTCTGCGCCATCGCTTGCCGAACACTGTTCGCCCAGCTCGCATTTCGCATTCGCCAGGCGGACAACAGAAGGGTGTGCAGCAGGGTCTGGTGCACATCGAAGTTGGAGGTCAGGCGGTTCTGAGGTGGATGCCATTTCTTCCAGATTGAGCAGTTCGCACCTGATTCTCGTCCAGTGCCTCCGCCAGGTCAGGCCATTCCGTCTCCAGCTGCCTGGGCAACCCAATGGCCAGCAGCGGCATTCGTTCCTCCACGCGTCCCGAATGGCTGTGCTGGATTGAACTCTAAACACGGGAATAGACTACACAACTCACTACTCGGGTCAATTAATGTCTCACAATTCTCTGCCCGTGGTCCCCCATCACAATAACAACGTTGCGCTCCAGATGGCCCGCGGCCTTCAGTCTCCCGAGAGCCTCACTCAGAGGCCCGTCCAGCAATTCGACTGCGTTCGCACTCGCATGCGTCAATCCGGTGAGGAAGGTGAACGCGAACTGTGGCCGGTCGCCGTATTTGACGGCGAACCGCTCCCAGATGTCGATGTAGCGGGGCGCAACGAATTGGCCGTTGACACATCCGCTGCTGGCCTTCAGACGCTGATAGATGTACTCGTAGAAGGGTCTGAACAGGCAGTGGCACCAAATGTGGAGGGAAAGAGGCATTGCGCCTGTAATAGTGTTGGGCGGGCGCCCGCAAGAAACCCTTGAGGCTGTTGTAGTGGAACAGCCCGAATCCCGAGGTGTTGATGTCGTCGTTCCACAGCGAGGCGTAGCCGCCCATCTCGGCCAGCCGCACCACGGAGGCGTTTAGCAGCTCCCCGAAGAAGTCCCTCTGCGCGTCGGCGATCTGCGCCTGGCCCAGAACGGACACGTTGCGGAACCAATGGCGCTCGAACCCGCGCCGCTCTGGCTCGAACAGTGCGCCTGCCAGCACCGGCAGCAGGTTGATGGCCGAATTGTCGCCAACCCAAAGGCGAATGGCCAAATCGACCGATTTGGCTGGGCACAGACCTTTGTGTAGCCGTTCATCACTCGGAATCGGTTCTGGCGCAGCAGGCGCAGCGTCAGCGGCATGTGGCGCAGGAACTGGGTGCGGGCGGTGGAGTCAACGACCAGGATGGAAATCCCGAAGGGGGCCTTGCTCGGTGCGTTGGCGGGCAGTGGTCGTCCGGGCACAGGGACCACGTTGGCGAACACGTCGTGAAACACTACGGAACATTGCAAATGGCCGACCGGCCGCTGGCCAACCCATTGTGCGCTGCCCTTCGGACGCGTTCAGAAAGCACTTCACCGCGAACTGTTCCCACGGCACCTCCAGGGCTCTATTCTGTGGAATCTGAAGGCACCCTATTTGCCCTTCCCGTATTTCCTGTCTTACTCACTCGCGTCCAATTGCTCAAAAACTGTATTTGCCGAACTCGCGGGCGAAGGGTGCCGCCCAGTTGGCGCGCAAAACAAGCGACTTGCGAGCCGGATGGGATGTTGGAGCGGTGCGGAAGGCCGAACAGGATCGGTCCGGACCGGAGTTGGGTGACCAGTGGAATGGCTCGCGAGGGGGGACAGCGAACTGCGCGGAAGTGCCGCACATGCGACAAAAGGTCGGGCTCATCTGTGCAGGGTTCCGGAGTTTGGGTCAATTGTCGTCTTTTCAGCGTGCATTGTTACCCGGTCGCAGTAGCGGGAACTTGCAGCTGTTCTGGAGCGGATGGGAGCGCGACAAGTCCACGGGCCAGTGCTCGCCCTGCTCCGCCCAGTTCCCCTCCCAGTCGTCCGTTTGCATTTGCTCGTCGTTTCTGCCGTCCTCCCACACAATCCGTTTGGACTCCCGCTCAACCGGGTCCGAGGACACTTCGGCGGAAGGTTCGCGGTAGAGGAGGAAAAGCGACAGTTGCACAGAGAGGAGCAGCAGCAGCAGGGACAGCAGCACAAGACACTTGCACAAAAAGGCGGGGAACATCGGAATCGAAAGAAGGGTCGGGGGAATTGTCCGGCCACCAGACAAGAGACAGCCACTAATCACCACAGCCCCATTCCCTCCCACCCATGTAAATCCGTTTCGCACAAATTGGGCAATCGATTGTGTGGAGAAACAAAGAGAAAACACCAGTCGATTTGCACACCCGCTAATCTCCAAGGTGTTCGGCCAGAGAGGGAATTGGCGTGAGAACGGGGGAAAAGGCGATGCGCGTGGGAGTCGATGTGGGGAAAAGCACTGCCCTGGCCGCCCTCTGATTGGTGCCATTCAATAATGCGGCAGTGGCAACAATTGACAGGGACTGGTGCATCAAATGCCTCAGCCGATAGTAATTTTGCTTATTCTCCCATTTCTTGAAATGCCGGCGAAATGAAGAAAACCCTGTTCCACTTGTCTGTCCTGCTGCTCCTCCCACGCCTGACCGTCTTGGCTGTGGCCCCGCAGCCAACTACTGACTCGCGACAGCACTCAGTGCGCGGTCCTCTCGGTTTCGGCATCAGCGCCCAGAACGTGAACCCACCGGCCCGCAATCCCACTCCGCCGCTCCACTTCAACGTGCCGTCCGGGGAACGGAGGGGAGCCTCTCAGCTGGCGACAATCCGCTCCCAATCGATCCTGGACAAGGTGACCGTGTTTGAGGGGGGGCGTCCCGATGCTGAGCAGGTGGACGTGTTTCCGCCTGCAAGGAGGAACGCATTTCCGGATGGACTGACGGCCCTGCCTGCGAACAACGCGATGGAGCTGATCAGGAGGAGGAAGCAAGAACGGCTGGCCAGAGAGAGGAAGGAGGCCGGCAGGGGGGAGGGGGACCCGCTGGAGGAGGTGCGGAGGATGAGCACCACTCTGGAGAGAATCGACTTGGAGAAGGGGGAGCGGAGCAGAAGGGAGCAGAAGGAAGCGTGGGAACAGGGGACACGAGTGCCCATGGCCCCTCCCCCGCCTCCGCCTCCGCCTCCTCCGCCCCCACCACGCCGAGTTCAATTTGGCGAAACCAAAATCCTGATGGACAAGTTCAACACGACTGATGAGAGTCAGAAGACAGCGCCTCCTCCCCCTCCCCCGCCTCCACCGCCACGTCCGGTTGGAGCCGTAAGTCAGACGAATCTGGAGACACTCAGAGAGGAACAAAAAAGGGCGGTGACGGCGAAGAGAGAACGAGAGTTGCGGGAAAGAAGGGCGAAGGAGATGCAGGAATGGCAGAGGAGGGAGGAGGCACGGAGAGCGGAGGAACAGCTGCGCTGGGAGGAGGCCAAGGAGAGGGAACAGCAGGAGGCGGAATCGAGACGAATTCAGGAGGAGAAGGAATTGCTGAGGAAGAAGAGGAGGCGGGAAGAAAAGGAGAGACTGGAAGAGCAGCAGAGGGCGGAGGAGAGGGCGTGGAAGAGGAATGGGGAGTCGGAAAGGGGAGAAGAATTGAGACGAAGGCAGGAGGAAGAGAACTGGGAGAGGAGGACTTTTGAGGTGGAGCGGGTGAGGAGGGCGGAGGAGTTGAGAAGAGTGGAAGAAGAGGCGGAAAGAAGAAGGGGGAGGGGCGGGGACGAGGAAGGGAGGGAACGGCGGAGAAGGGCACATGCGGAATTGCTCCCGGCAGAAGAGGACTGGTTTCTGGGCGGCAAGAGCGCACTCCCGAGCATGCCGGGGCGAATGGTGGTCGGCTATGCGCCACCGCCCAATCCGCTCGGACTCTACACAGAGCCGTTTGCCGGCCTGGACCTGGAGCGCCAGAACCCCAATGTGGTGGCCTACGGCAGCCCAGCGCCCGGGGGACAGACCGTGCTGGTGTCCGGCGAGTTCGAGCGCACAGTGCCGAGTGGCGTCTATTTGCGCGAGATTCTCTGGGAGAAGGGCCTCCTCCTGCCGGACGAAAACAGGAAGCACAAAGGCAAGGGACCCTCTCTCCCATTCCGCAGCTGCCGAAGCCCTTCTGTATTTTTGCGTTCTAGTGCCCCTCAAACGGGTGGTCGCTGTGTACCCGTTGCGCCCGGGCCCCGAAGGGGCCTTCGCGTTCAACATTGTGCGTCCACTGCACTCTTACCAGGTGCACCTGAGTGCGCAGCCGCGCAAAGTGCGCACTCAGATTCTGCGCCTGCGCCACCGAAAAGAGTGGAAAAGGGTGCACAGGGGCGAACAGTGGCCCGTGTTCAGCACCGCCAACACGCAGTTTGAGCTGGTCTACGCCCGCTCCAGCGGCGGCGGAGGAACAGACACTGAGGAGCGCTGCTGGTGGGAAATCGCGCGCAAGGCTGACTGGACAGACCGCCAGTGGCGGAGAACCCTGTACGAACAGCACATCTGCCCGACGGAGACCCTGATCAGCCTGGAGTCGCGGGTCTGCCTCCATTTTGTGGGCTCCGCGAAAACGGACCGTGCAATGGCGGAAAAGCCTGTGGGACGTCTGCGCGGCGACAAATGTCCGCCCGCAGGGCCGATGGACGGGTGGAGTGGCATTGTGCCTGCGGTGGTGCGGAAAGTGCACAAGAGCAGACAAGGCAGGGGATGATCGGGAGCGGAAGGGGATGCGAGACAGAGCACGACAACTGAGACAAAGCATGTCGCAGTTTTCCGATTCCCTCTGTTTGCCCATAAAGAGCTTTTTGGGAGTCATTCCTCCATCCATTCGTCCGCCCAATTGATCCATCCACTTTCGTTGTTTTCCCTTTCCTTTGCCCTGTGACTCCTGCTTGTTGATCGCTCGCGCGACAAAATCCATCAGGGGAGGACGACAGCAGTGCTTTGTTTTCCCATTGCTTCACAACCGACGCACTCCCTCCCACATGCTTTCGCTTCTGCTGCCCCTCCTAGTTTTGGCCGGACTCCCATCCGCCTGTCCCGCCCCGCACTCGGATTCCGGGGATGAGCTCTTGGCTCTGCCGGAGGTGCCTTCTGCCTTGCGACTGCTGCTCCTCGTGGGTCCTTTCACTCCCCCAACTGTCGATTCCACGGACCGAGTCCACTCACTCCGTTCCAGACCGCTTCTCTGCTCAACCCCAGTCCCGAGCACCCGCTGCGCTGCTCCTCCGATGATGCACTGCCGTTCTCCGCCGTTCGTTCCCCAGCACCAGCACAGCCCTTTCCAGTTTCTGTCCGTTCCAGGTGCACCCCCTTCTCCGCTCCCTGCTCGTCCTGTTCGCCTCTGCAGTGCCCGTTTCGCCGATGCAAAACTTTTGAAACAGAAGATAAAGCACAATGTTTGGCCAGCAGCCCAGATCCCGTCCCATTCCGGGCACATCCCCTTGCCCCTCTCAGCTGCGGAAATAAACTAAATCCACTCGAAAAGCGACAGCCAAACCGAAACAGTCACTTTTTGATTCGCCAAACGGCCAATGGTGGTTGCCTTTTCGTCTCGTTGCCTGGTCTCCCTCTGGCTTTTCGCCCTTTTTGCGAGTGCCGCCAAAAAGGCGAAAAGTGCCTCCGGTCAATCCAAGGCCGCAAACAAACAGCCGTTGAGCAGCGAAAAGGACTTTGTGTTCCTCACGTTCGCTAATGGCTCAGACGCAGCGCTGGAAGTGAATCTGGTCACTGCGCCAAAAAAGAGTTTGAAAGGGGGACTGACCAAGCGGTTGCACTGCCTGACTCAGATTCTGTGCACCTGGTGTCAGAATTCGCCAACGGGACGGCCAAGCAGACGAGCACATTCGCGAGGCAGTTCGTGATGCTCAAGGCCAGCAGCCCGGACAAGCCCGTGTCCAGGACTGCGGCGGCCTCTCTCACTCTGTACTCGGCACGGGCCAGGAACCTGTCCAGCGACGGGGCAGTGGGTGGGTGGCTGCGAAAAATGTCAGACCGCTTTGAGCTGACGCGTTGCAGAGTACCAAGTGCAGGGCGTGACCAACGGGGCGATTCGATCGCTGGCTCTGCCCGTCTCTGACGGCCAGGACTACCAGCTGCGGGTGTGCGTGTTCGGCGACTTTTCGGAGAACCTGTACGAGCAGACTGCGCTCGACCTGAGCAAGTTGGTCGAGCAGCAGAAGTGCAACCTGAATCTGTTCATCGGCAAAATTGCCTGGGAGCGCCGACTGCGGCCGCACTCCGCGTTCAGCTTTTCGCCCTACGTGATGCTCCACTCGCAGACCAGCCCGCACAAGCACTCGGCATTCGCGCGGGTGCCCTCCATCTTCGGTGGGGCAGCCCCGTCGCTGATGAGACCTCCCATTGCGTTCAGGTGCCGTGGGCAGCAGTGCCAACGAAACGACCTATTTCCACGCGTCAGTTTTATACATGTCCAGGCTCAATCTGGAGTTTTTCAGGACCGAGGTCGGGGACGTTGCGTTCATCCAGATCACTGTGGAGATCGCCACCGTGGCCGATCTGCCGGACGGGACCGAGGCGTATAACATGATTTCGCAGTATTTCCGCGAGACGATGCTCAACGAGTTGGAGTGCAAATTGCAGGTTAGCAGACAAAATGGGACCAATAACAAACCCCACCTCCAAAGGAACTGCACCGCCGCCCGAAACGGCCGTGGATAGTGCTCTACATGACGCACCCCTATTTGGTCAGCAACGACGAAGACAGCGTAGGAAGTGGGGGCTGGCAACTGGGGTGGAGGGAGGAGGTCCCTTGCAGGTTCAATGGTTCATCATGAATGACACTGACCGCTTCTTCGAAGTGCTCAAGCGCTACAAGGTGGACCTGCTGACCAGCTGCGGCATCGAGGGCATGTCGCGCATTCTGGCCAAAAAGCGCACAGAAGAACCGGACGCGAAACTGCCCGAGTACATCCAGACGACGATGGCACAGTGCGGGGGATACCAGTCGATGTGAGTACAAAAGGGAGGGGGTTGGGCACATTTTGAGCCGGTTTAGGGACGTGACGCTGCAAAACGAGTGCTCCTACGCGGTGTTGGACATTCAGCCGGGAAAGCTGAGCTTCCAGAAGCGGAACGCGGACAACGGAACCAGACTGGACTCGGGCCAAGTGCAACGAACATTTGTGGGGCATTTCGCGGGGATTTCCAAATGCCGACTAATGTTCAGGCCAAACCGGATCTGTGTGTGCCGGACGAGCTCTGAGCGGAATTGGCAGGAAATGCACACTGCAAATGGAGGAAACATTCGATGAATATGGCTTTTTGAAGGAATGGAGAGGGACCGAATGGGCCCAGTCAATCCCCGCATACGCAAACACAGATTTTGCAATACATATTCCCTCTTCTTCATCGCCCGTTTTGTCGCGCTCCGTTTGTCCAGCAGCCCATCAAAGGTCCACAGCTCGGCCATCCATCCCTCTGCCCAACCCGCTTTCCCGTTTTCCGGAATTTGTTGGGCGCCAGCCGCGATTATCTCGGATCAACAGCCCCCCCCCCCTCCGCCGCAACCAGCAGCACATTCCCAATCCTCCCAATTGGTCTCTCCACACGCCACATTTTGTCGGGCCACCACCAATCGGCAGATGTCCCTCCGGCCAGCACATTTTCATCCCATCCAGTGGGGCAAATGGATCTGTGGAGCAATTCGTAAAATTGTCTTCTTCGCAGATTTGCCAGAAATGTTAATTTTGCGCCTTCTTTGTCTGTTGGTCATTTGCATTTTGAGCGTCAACTGCACCGATTACCCACCCCCGTCTTCGCCGTTCTGGTCATTCGCGAATGCGGACGGACGAAGGAAGGAGCGGAAAGTGAGCATCACGATGGGACGCTACTCGGAGAGGGACGGGTCTGGGAATGGGCGGGGGTCCGGAGGGATGGGCGGTTTTTCGGTTCAGGGACAGGGACATGCTGAGTCCGCCGGCCCAGAGACTGGTGGCCAGGGAGGGGCACCTCCTGAACGCGGGCAGCACAGACGCACTCTCCCCCGGCGGAAACGACCTGGACAGCACGTTCTCCGATCGGCGGATTCAGCCCCAACACGACGCAGCGGTAGCAATTGGATATCCTGTGGGCAATGGGCATTCTCATCCGTTACAAGCCGTACACCCAAATCGCCCATGGCCAGCCCCAATTCCCGTCGCTGGCGCGGCCCCGCCAACTCCTAAGCGACCAACAGCGGGCAGTGCCGATCATTTCGGCACTGCCCGACACGCGAGCCATCGACCGGTTCGACACGCACTTGCACCGATTCGCCAGTGCGGCGCCGCCTGGCAGCGCGCCAAACCGCGTTGTGCTCCCGAACAACCTTGTCGAGGGACTGCGCAACGGCATCTCGATGGAATCGTTCATGCGCAACCCGCCTCGGCTGATGGGCGAGTCTGGAGGCAGAATGGACGAAAGTGGCCCCAATGGCAACAAGGGGCTCTGGACCGGCGAAGGGGAGGAGAGGAAGCCGAAGACGGTCATTCTGACCAACGAGCGCATATCTGCGGTTGGAATGATGGCATCTGGAGAAGAAGAGCAAGAAGTGAGGGGAAATAAAAATGGAGAAAATGAACGGAACCGGAATGGTAAGAGACTATCGGAGATTTCGGGACATTTTGTCCGACTCCAGACCAAGTGCCTCTCGCACTGCCCGACTTCCGACACGAGGACGTCCGACCTGCCGGCGACGGCGAAAGATTGGGCCCTCAGGCCAGGTTTGCGGGCGAAACAAACGAGTACAAGGAGGACTGGGGCAAGGAGTTCACGCGCACGGGCGCAAAAATCTCCCAGGGAGTTGAGACCGAATATTTTGGCCCCAAACGGTTGACCAGCGGCGACGGACCGGCGAATCGTCTGATGGGAACCGGTAGATTCGATAAGAGAGGAACGCAAAGGTGTGCACTCCCAAAGGGATCAATCCTCCGCCGGCGGGCACCAGACTGGCGGTGGGAGGAGACTTTGCCGGGAGGGCGCGACAAGGGGGCGAATGGGAGATTGAGCAGCCGCAAAATGCGCGGGGACGGGTCACGCCGTACGAGAATGCGCCGGAAGAGGTGACCGGCAGCAGATTTCGGAATGTGGACGAGTACTTCAACGCGATGAACGGCGGCAACCGGGGCAGGGGGAGGAACAGATATGTGAAGATGGACCTTTTAAACGAGTAAACAGAAAGCAACTGAATCTGAATGTTTACTCTATTTGAACAAAATCACTTTCCCTGTTCCTCTTCCCTTGCCTTTACCCTCCTCCGCCAACTCTCCATCCATCGAGGTGGTGCTTTTTCCTTCCCCAGACTCGGGTCCAGCGGATCCGTGGGCTGCACTCCCGTGTCGCTGGATGAGCCGAGCGCCGCGCCAACTGGACTGACCGCCCTATACTGCATCCCATAATCGGCAATTTCGAACAGCTTGTTCAGCTCCTGCATCAATTAACCGTTAAAGTTCAAGCCAAAAAATCAATGCCCTCCTCATCATTTGGTGTTAAAATTGAACTTACGTCCATTGCGAGCTGCCGCCTGTCTGGAATGAATTTTAACGGAGGCATAATTGCATTGTAGAACTGAACGAAAACCACATGAACTGGTGAATTTTCTATCAATTAACGGACCGTTTCTTGCATTTTGCGGCGGATCGAACTCTCTTGTGCATCTAACTTCGCTTGGGTTTGCTAGAATTTTTGATTGCGATTTATTCAGTCGGTAATTCTATTTTCGAACCGCATCCTTTTCCACGTCGCCTGAGCAGCACCAATACACCTTCAGCTCTTGCATCAGTGAAGGAACTTCTATCTGGAGAAGCGAACGGGAACAATATCGAGTGATATGTACCAGAGAAGAGTACCTTGCTGATCAGTATTCCGCTTAATGCTTCCTCTTCGGCTACCAGTTCCGTCATCACCCTCGTGTACAGAATAGTCAACTGCATTCTCTTTTTTTCACTCACTTTACGGAGCTTATTCTCGGGAGAAGCCAAATGCAGTATCTGGACGGATGCGAATTAAAATTTCGATCAAAATCCCCAAAACGTACCACAGACTCGATGTCATCCTTTCCAAAATTTTTAAGCCACTCCTTTGTATAATTGCGCAACAATTTCTTCCGAAACATGCGGAGATTGGATGCGGTAATGCCATATCCGCCATATTTCCTCGGCATTCGTCTGTATGACGGCACGTGAGTGGAATATGGAGCATTGGAAGATAGCAGACTTGTGAATCGAGATGTGAGCGCCGAGTAGAGTGAAGTGCCCATTGCCGCCGAAATTGGTCGAAACATAAAGTGCCCTCTACTTTTTTTAAAAATTATTATAAAATGATTGTTGTTAAATGGATAAAGATGACTAGATGAATAACGGAAAAATTGCGGTATTAGTATTTTCGAAGAAATTTCGAAGCGAATTTTCTGCGTTTAAAATAAACACCTAATGAGAAATGAGAGTAAACCAGGAAACGAAAACGAAAATAAAGTGCGCAGTGGTGTGTGTGTGTAGTGTGAACCCTTGAATACCTTTAAACTATTGTAATAATTAATAACGAATCTGTTACTTTTCAGGCAGGCGGAAAAATGTCAAAGGAAAACCCTTACGTAGCGGTACCCTGTGAGCCTATTCGCGTGTCTCCGCTCATCCGTTTTGCTCGTTGGGCAGCACTGGGTGCCGGAATCGTGTAAAAACTCGAGATGAGCGGTCATCATCTTACATGCCCAATTGTGCTTCAGTTATGGCGCCTACAGATACCAGAAAATTGCCACCCGCCACGCCGACATTCGGGAGTGGGAAGCACAAAAGATAATCATAAGGAAGGATCACACGCACCACGAAGCCATCCTGAAGGGCAAAGACGAATCCGAGTTCATCATGAAGGTCGGAGGGAGGGAAAACAAGACAAAAACAATGGGCTTCTGAAAGTTCCACTTTAGCTCGCGAATATACCGCTGGAGGAAGGAAAGTCGGCGCTCGACGTGGAGCACCTCTACAGCAGCCATTAGGCAGATCGGCGTAACAAATTCAGTTACCTATAGACATGTCGTTGTTTGGCTAAAATAATTTTTCATTAGGATGACACATTTTTGATAAATTGAATCACGAACAACAGCGGATACATCATATTATTTTATACCAAATTCTGGTATCCCTGAGTCTTTCCAATAGAATTGGCAGGAAATTATTTGATGGAAAACTTGATTTTGGAGGGCAGTCTTTATTTGCAAACAAAAATGATGTCAATTGGGGTAGGAATTCTTGATATGAAGCTTAAGGCGGAATGCGTGCAACAATAAATAAATAACCCAATGCAATGCAAAAAAATTGAAGCAATAGGAGCTTTTGAAAAGAAGGCAAAGTTATAGCAGGGAAGTGATATGGGACAAGAAGAGGGAGAAGAATGTTTGCATTGAGTTGATCAATTGCGGTACACCTCTTCTGACTTGCATTGACTACAACCCGGACAGGTGCAGCACTTCCTCACAGATGCGTTTGTACGTGAACGCGTCACCTTGCATGCGTTTCCGCTTCACGCCCACATACTCCATGTTCTCTATGGCCACAACCTCAAGCTCGACGGTGGTCTGGCCATTGCCTGCCTTCCGGGAGCCGGATATCTTCCAACTATGAACGCAATAGTCGTTACAACGTGAACTGTGCTAACTAATTCCTTTGTCCTACCCATTCTGGACGCAAATCAATCCCTGCTTGCTGAGTACGCTCAGCAGCTCGTCTCTGACTTTCGCAGGATCGGAGGAAGATGTCACCGACACATTGACCATTGTCTGAGAGTGCGAGTTGCTTTTAAATAGAGTAGATGAATGAGTTGCTCACTTTCATGCACTTCAACTTCAGCGCATCCGGACGGACTTTGCGCGGCGTAAGCAAATTGATCATCTTGTCTGCCTTCCGTTCGAGTGACGAGAAAACGCGTTGACGCAGTCTGCCTGGGGACTTGTCTCTTTCGCGCAAATCAATGCGGGCTATTCGCTCCGTCGATGGAATCGGAGATGAGCAAGAGCCAGAAGCGCTGGATGGTCGATCGGTCGAATTTGAGCGCTGCTGGAACTGGACTTGTCGTTGCTGCTCTTGTCCGTTCTTGACTGCATTTGGCGCCTGGACATGCGGTCGCGCGGATCGGTCCACGGAGTTGGGACGACGATAGATGGCAGGCGAGAATATTCCGGCTGGCATCGGAGCACGTCTTGGCGTTACGTAAACGCTTTTATTCGGGCGAGGAGTTTCCTCGCAGTTCTTTTCATTTGACGACGACCCCCCGATGAGACAGTGAGTGCGCAGTGCAGAAGGAAGCTGATTCTCTTTGTTGTTCACGTAATTTGGCGCTGCTTTGTCTAGCTCCATCGGCGTAGATTCGAGTCTCGGCTTGAAAAGAAGAATATATGTAATAGTGGCACATGAACAAGCCAAAAACTAACAACGACGCGACCGACCGGCTTTGGAGAGATGGGGGTCCGCGAGGGCATACACGGCCCTTCTGAACCACTCTTCCCTTTGGGTGTCATCGGGGCGTCGGGCGAACTCGAGTTGGAGTCATCATCTATTCCCGAGAGATCCAACTCGTACTCGAGGGAACCATGGATGGTAGGAGAATTTGGCAATTTGGCCTGGCGAGCCGGTTGTTTTTCTACGATGAAGGGAATTGACAGCCCACGACGAGGAAGCAACGAGTAATTCTGCTTGCGCTCCTCTGAATTGATTTCGAGTTTTTATTGCGAAAAGGGCGGCGTACTTTTTTGTAGCAGAATCAAATAAGTTGCCGTAAGGTAGTCAAACTTCCACTGCAAATTGCCATTATTAGTTTAGATTAAAAGAGGGTCGGTCCTCACTTGTTTAATTCGCGCCGTCATCTCTTGAACTGTGCTACCGTTGTAATAGGCCAACTCCCGAATGACATCATCGTCCACGACTTCGCGCTTAATTCAAGGCACTTTGTCAAGGGTGCTTAAATGGGATTTCTCACATTGTAGATACTCCTCCACTTGATCTGCTGTTCGTAATTCTTGTTGAGCCACGGATGCACGAGAATCTCTTTGATAGTGGCTCTCTTTCGTGGGTCAACCGTGAGCATTGAGCGAAGAAAGCTAAAAATAGAGTCACAAAAATATTGGATTTGGAAGTACTGTTTGCTCTGATCGGAGAGAAAGGCTGGCTCGTGGTAGACTCCTTGCTGAAAATTGGATGACCGTACTTCTACAAACCGAAACGGACCATTATCTTCTTGTAGAGCCTTGCGTAATTCTCGTCATCAAATGGCAAGTTCCCACAAAGCAGCGCGTAAAGAAGCACGCCAGCGGACCAAATGTCCGCCTCGTTTCCGTAATATCTCTGACTTTGTATCAATTCCGGTGCGGCATATGCCGGGGATCCGCAACACGTCTCCAGGGGCCGGTTTAAACCGTTCAATGGCTTTGCACACAATCCAAAGTCAATCACTTTCAGCTGCAGGTCCTGGGTAAGCAACAAATTCTCTGGCTTCAGATCGCGATGTGCAAAGCCTAAAATTCACTTGTTCGCAGTTTTGGAAATATTTTTCACCCATCGAATGGATGTAGGCAACTGCCTGAACCAGCTGTCGGAAAAAGTGTCTTGCTTCAGATTCGGGTAATCGTTCCTTGCGCACAATGTAATCAAACATTTCGCCGCCATTGCAGTACTCCATCACGATGTAATATTTTTCCTCGGTTTCGACAAACTGGAACATGCGACAAATGTTTTGGTGTGCCAGATGCTTGAGGGCCTCAAGTTCCGCGGTGACTCTCGGAAGGTCACGCTAATGGAGAAATGTCTGAATTCAAAGAAATCACCAGACATTTGAACTTACCCCAATCGCTTTCTTGTCGATTATCTTGATCGCCACTTTCTCGTCAGTCAAAGTATGTATGGCCAATTTGACTTTTCCAAATCCGCCTAAATACAACTCTGTGTAGTAATTTTGAAGGGCAATCTAAGAAAATAAACCTGAACCGAGTTCATCTAGAAAACGGTAAAGCCGCTCCATGCATTTTGGATCCGCGGAAAAGTTTTCGCTTCTAGTATGGCTGCGTATGTTTGAAGTCATAGCTGCTTAGCAGTGGTTACAAAATACCAGTTGTAATTCGAAATACAATCGGTATTTGGTTTTTTAAGTCGGAAAGAAAATTAAAAAAGGTTATAACTTATTAACTTATAAGGTGCACACTTCACTTTATTACTTTAAAATGGAGGTTTCCTATTTCCATTTCCTACTTAAGTGCTAACATTTAATTTCCAACTCTTTTTTAAAATCAAAAATAGCGCCAAACTTCAAAGAATTTTAAATCTACTAACCTACAAATATCTACCAACTCCAACTCCCCAGTCGCAAGTCACAACTCACAAGCAAAGGTGGAAGAACTTTGACTTGCGTACAACAGTTCATTTGGCCTTGAGATACATATTAAGTATTAACCTTTTTGGCTTTTTGAAATTTATCCGTGAAAAATAATGAATACTGAATAGTAACAAAGAAAAAGAAAACAATAAATAATAAACAAATAAACCAAACAAAAAGGCCCACTTCCAGTTCATCCATCACTGATAGGACTTTCCAAGATTTGCCTCTCCGAATTCACCCGTTGGCGTCCACACTTGAGCAGAGCCACAATCTGGTGCGTCTCGCGGCCCTTCGTCTCGGGCAAATACAAATGCAGATAGACAAGGCTGAGCACCGACGGCACGACAAACAATGGGCCGAAGGCTAGAGGGCCGATCAGCTAGAAATGAACGTGAATGAAAAACCGCAAAAATGAAATAATAATGTGTATTGCCTCATAGAGAGGGAGAGTCGCGAAGTTTGTCAGCACAATCAGCATGGAAATGAGCGAGAAGCACACACAGAACATGGACGAGCGGAAGGGCATAGGCACCAGTTCGGGCGCAATGAAGTAGGAAATTGGGCCGATGGCGAGGCTGAATGGGATGCAATCCAAAAATGAACCCAATTGACAGGTGTCTTACCCGTAGCACACAATGTACAGCATCATGCCGGCCACTGCGCAGAACCTTGCCTCACGCCACACAGGAGAGAGTGCCGCACCGGCCATGAAAAGCAGCAGCGAGAGAACGGAACCTGCGCCGAACCAGAGGAGCAGACGACGGCGCGGGAACCGGTCTACCAGGAAGGCGGCCAACACACAGCACAGCGTCAGCAGCACCATCATCAGGGTGGAGGAGAGCTGCGCCATGGGTCTGCAACGAACCACAACCACATTTGTTTGCCGAGCCGCTTATCATGATAATGGGGGCCTAAAGGGGAATGGAGAGGGGAATAGGCGTTCAAGGTAGTGTAGTACTGTAGTACATAGAAGAGGGAATCGGCCAGAGCAATTGACAGAGTGTTCACTCACTTTGGGAGCCGTAGTGAGTACATGAAGTGGGTGCTGGACTGCAGAATCGGGTAAAACGCCAGTGTGGGCACCATGGCCATCAGCGAGAGGAGTAGCGCCTTGCGCAGATACGGCACCGTGAACAGCGACTGAAGCAAAGTGAAGGTGAGGCAATGTGTGTTTTTTGGTGGAACTGACCTTCAATTTGCCGCCGCTCTCAACCGGCTCCTCCTTCGCCTCTTGCTGGTAGGCCTTCAGCGCCTCCTCTCCACTCGCCGTCTGCTCTCCCTGGTAGAAGCAGAGTGCCTTGAAGGCGCCAGCGTAGTCTTGTTTGGCGATCAGCAGGAACTTGGGCGTCTCGGGCAGATAGCAGAGGAACAGCAGGGAGACCATGCCCGGCACAACGGGCACGAAGAACAACAGGGTGAGGGAGTGACCGAGCACGTGTCGAATGCCCATCAGCATGCCGAGCAGGCCCATTGCGGAGTAGCCGGTGGCGAACAGGGAAGAGAGGGCGCCCCGCAAATGGGTGGGTGAAATCTCCTGCAGGTACAGGATGGCCACCTGAAGCTAGAATCGGTACCGGCCCCACTCTTGAATTTGGGCGCACCGTGTCGGACATGGGCGAAAAGACGGAGGCGAGAACGCGTCCCGCGATCAGCACCTCGGGGTAAGGGAAGAGTGTGGCCAGCATCTGCAGCGCACAGGCCAGCGTCATCATGGCGGTGGCCAACAAGTAGGCGGCTAAAGCGGGGAAAGTGTCGACTGAAGTTGCCAAATGGGGTCACGTTTGCGGCCGTATTTGTCGCACAGGTGGGGCGAGCACAATGCCCCGACAATCTGACCCGCGTACCAGCAGCTGTTGATGGCAGAGCGGATCAGAGAAAAGTGCTGCTCCTCCAGCTCATTTCCGCGGTTGGTGTACGACTCGTTCAGGTACACGTTCAGCTCGGTCACGGCTGTGTTCACCGAGGTGTGCTGCAAGGGAGGGAGGCATTCAATCTTTCAGTCGGCCAAATGGGTGCACACCATGAACGCGCTGGGGAAGTTGGTGATGCAGGTCAGGCAGCAGCCGACGCCCACCAGCTTCAGGGTTTGTGCCAGCGGAAAGCGGGCACAATCACTGGCCATTTGCTGCCGTTGCTTGTGGTTGCTGGCCTCGGAGGATACCTCCGCCGCCTTGGACAAAGTGTTCGCAGTGCACTCGCACATCTTTTGGATGGGAACTGTATAAAATGGGAATTTGAAAATAAATAATAAATTAATAATTAATAAACAACAAAAAGGGTCAGTGCGTGAATGCGAATGATATTTGATGTAGTAGGGAACTAGGAATTAGGAATGCACCGAGTGCACTCTGGACAGGGGGATTTTATAGTGCCAATGGAAGGAAGGGGTATGTGGGCATGTGGTGGTGGTTGAGCGGAGGGGGGACGGACGACGGAGGTTAGGGTGTGGGCAGTTCCAGTGCATTCCGGTGCACTTCGGGTGCAGAGGTCAGCGGGGGCAAAGTGTGTTGTGCTGTTGTGGGTGTGCGGCACTGCTCACTGGGTCAACTGTTTTGTCTCCACCCAACTGCCGAGCGATACCTATGTGCATTTTGCACCCAGCAAATGCACCCAAATAATACGCGACCAACTCATCACCACAGACCCAGACCCGCCCGACCGACCCATCTCACCGCACCGCCAATGCCCTTCCCCTCCGCACATTCCAGTCCAGTGGCATTCAGCGCATGGTGGGGGAAGGGCACGGACGCAATTTGCATCATCATTATTTATCATTATCACTTACTATTACTCACCAATCAGAGGGCAGCTCGGCGTCGTCATCATGCCATCAATATTCATTATTCACAACCCTTGACCCTTGACGGCAACGCATTCCGAAAATGTCCACGACAAAGGAAGAGACAGATCCGACAAAAACTCAAAAACAAACAATAACAAAGAACACACCACATTTCAAATGGATTTGGCTAGTGCTGACGGTGTATTAAGTTCATTTACACATTCGGTTGCTCCTTCGAAACGGAGTGCAACTTCAATTTCAGTGACGTGGCGGATTTCTTCCTTCTCCGTCGGCAGTCGCTCAGTCCCCTTTCCATTCACTCCATGATCGATGGAAATTGAGTGGCGGCGACTGGGGATTCCCCGACCCGATTGGAGGGACAGAAACAACGGAATTGAATTGCACCCGAAGAAAGGTTTATCAAATTGTCAGGCAAAGAGTGTGGCGCAAACGTGGAGAAACAAGTGAACGGCGGGAAAGAGAAAGAGGAACGGCAGCGGAATGTGAGGGGGCATCTGGGCAGAGCCGGAACGGGAGTGGAGAAAGTCCACCGAACGGCCGGGGATGGGCTGTTGCCGGGGCAGGGGACAGCGGTGCTGTGCCGACGGGACGGAGGGCAGCGGCCGAGAGAGTCTGGGCGGCATCTTGGCGGCTGGACCGGGATAGGACAGGCCTCCAAAGGGAATCAGCGCAGCCAGGTCCCCCTGCCCACCTTTCTGCCTTTCCGTTGTCCGCTGTTCCTCGTCGTCGATCAGTTTGTCCAGCATTGCGGAGACGGCGTCCAGCTCCGTCGCAACATCTTCGGACTGCCGCTCCCCGGGCCCCGCTTTTCCGTTGCAATCTGGACACTGGCACTGCTGGACCTGGTCGAAGGTGCACTGCTGCCCGCCGCGGGAGGCGAGCTCCATCAGTGGGGAGAGCGCTTCCGTCCAGACGGGGGATGGGACGGCAGCCGCGGAATGGGACTGGTTCAGCAGGTTGGCGTGGGAGATGCATCTGACTGCCCTCCAAGCGAAAGCCAAACCGTTGGCCTCTCAACCCCCGATCCACCTCTTGAGCGCCTCTCTGCCCCACGGGTGTTCGTCGCGCGCCAGACAGTAGACCAGCGAGTCGGGGTCCCACTCCGCGCAGACCCAGGGCCGTTTCCTGCATTCGGCGCTCAGGCCGCGGGTCTGCACGCAATATGAGCACTTTTGGTTGTCGGGCGAAGGGTCGAAGTTGAGGGCGAGGGCCAAGAGGCAGAGCGAGGCACAAGGCATCAGCATCCTGGGCGACTAATAATTGCGGTGTGTCGGTCGGGGAGGGACAGGAACGGCCATTTCTGGGCTGAAGAGAATGGATGGATGGATGGATGGATGGATGGAGCGGCGGGAAGGGAAGTGGACGCGAGATCGATCAACGGGCAAAGGGACACTTGACCCAAATTGATTCGGATGTCTTTGTTCCCCAAATTCGGCCCCCTCATTGGGTGAGCACTGTCCTTTTATATCAAAGAATTTCGGGAAACAGATTTGCTAAACTGAAACGCACTTCGCGACTGAGGGGAGGGAAAGGGCTTTCCCCTGACGAACACTCTTTTGACCGAGTTCCCCGAAAAAGAAGTGGATCTCCCCATCCCAGTCCATTGCATTTTGCATTGGTGGAGTGAATTCCCGCGGAAAGTGGCTCCGCTTAATGAGTCATCGTAAAGTGGGCAAAAACAACAACGCGGGTGGATCGGATTTGGGGCGGTCATTTGGCGCTGATTTATTGCGAAGGAGAGGGGCAATCGCCTGAATGGCGAATGAATAAAACATTAGCCAGTCTTGTGTCTTGTGTCCCTTCCCCTCCACATCTGCAGGGCAAAGAAGAAAGGGCTGAGCTCTTTGCGCCAAAACAGCGGAAAAACAAATAGTCCATAAGTCCCGGGAGATTTGGCGGAGTGCAAGTGCCGAAGGGCAATTGAAGGCAAGAGGGGGTGTTTTCATTGCTTGGGGAGAAGGAAAGAGAAGTACAAAATGAACGCCAAGGGGCCCACTCTCAAGACGACTTTTCGTTTCTCCCGAGAGGTTTTGTCCGAATGTTGTTGCGTTGCATCGTTTACTCTCTTCGGACTATATAGACAACGAAATTGCTTTGGAATTGGATTGGGGAACAATTAGGGCTGAGACAGTGCAATTTGGCGACTACTTGTGCTTGTGTGGGCGACTACTCCGAAATGTTGTGGGCACTTCTCATCTCCATATTCTGGTCCATCGTGTCGCTCAGTACTGGCGGCACGCCTTCGGCTCGAACATGGGCTCGCTGAAGGAGGGGCCGTGTGCGTTCACGTCCACCACGTGTTTGCCGCGTCGCAGCTGCGCCAGCAGCTGGCGGGTCTCCGTCTCGTGGCGGCCCAGGCACGCAAAAGGTACGCTCTTCTGCTTGCCACACTCCTCTCCGCCGCAGTCGGCCTCCTGCTCATCGCTGCCGAAGTCGCTGACCATTGCGGCGCTGGTGATGGGGCTGGTGCCGGACGGGCACTGCTTGACCGGCTCCGTGGAGAAGCACACCATGTGGTTCTGCTCCACCACCTTGGTCCTCTTCTCCGGCTCCTGCTGCTTGCGGCCGCCCTTCTTGCTGCGCTTCTGGTGGTCGAATGCGCCTCTCTTGGCGCTCTTCTTCATTTCGCCGTCGAACTGCTCCTCGTCCTGCTCGTACTCCTCCTCGTCGTCGTTTTGCCCCTCCTCGTCTCCCTGGTACGTCTGCTGTCCGCGGCTGTTGATCTTCTCGCCGTGCTGTTCGTAGAAGGCGTTGATCTCCTTCTGGCTGCACTCCTCAGCGTCGTCCTTCACCGTGTACGAGCGGTGGAACTGCGCCAAGTCGGAGGCTGGAATGTGACTGAGTGATTGTTACCGGTTCCGTTGCTCCCTACCGATCTTGTTTCCGGCGGTGCGCCACTCGTCCTGGTCCGAGTCGTCGTAGTGGCCACAGAGTCCGCACTGGGTGCCCTTGTACTCGGAGGCGACCTTCAGCCACACTTTGCGTCCGTTGAAGCGCACCGAGATGCCGTCCACGTGGATGGTCACGTCGCTGTTCTTGGCGTTGTTGAACTGCACCGTCTGCTGCTCCTGCTGCCAGTTCTGGGCGATCTGCTGTCCGTCCACTTTGCAGACGAGCTGCTTTCCGTTTCCGCCCTTAGGCTGGCACTCGATGGTCTGCTCCGGGGTGATCAACTTCAGCTTCTTCTGTCCCTGCTGTCCGATGGCCTTGGCCAGCACGGCGAACTGCGGCTGTTCGTCGGAGCTGCAGTCCTTGGCCAGCACGGAGTAGCATTTGCGCGACAGCGGCGAGTAGAACTCGACGTCATCTTCATGGGAGCACACCAATTGGCGGCACTGATTGAGCAGAACACCCACCGAAAGTGTTCACTCGCTGTGCGTCCACCTGGCACTCGGCCCGCCCGTTCACCTGGTATTGCTGGATGAACTGGTCGAACGAGTGGATTTCGCGTTGCTGGCTGTTCTGGCGGATCAGCGGGAACGGGCGCGTGTTGGCGGGCAGCTCGATCTGTTGCAGTCGGATCAGCTGCGTCGGAGTCTTGATCGACACGTTGGCGTGCTGCTGCGTGATCGGGTCGATCACAATCTGCGCGATCACCTGAATCGTGCAATTGCGTTTCCCGGTCAGACCAAAGAAGGCACTCGCCTTTCCGCTCTGCTGGATGCCCTGGCCGGAGATCAGCTTGGTCTGCGAGTTCCAGAAGTAGGCCGACTTGAGCAGCTCCAGTGCGCGGTTCAGTGCGTTCTGGGCGCGGGCCCCCAGCGAGTACTGGACCTACACGTCGAACTTGTTCAGAAACGCCATGCTGCGTCTGAAGTGGCGCTGCTGCTGCGGCGTCAGCTGCTGCTGCTGCCCGATCTGGCGCCACTGCGCCTTCTGAGCGCGCTCGCCCTGCACGCGGATGTTCACGTGCTGCTTCTGGTCGGCGCCCCACTGGGTCTCCGCCTTGGCGATGAACTTGGTCTGTTGCTGCTGCTGCTGGGCCGGGCTCTGCTCCGCCTCCTGCTCGTCCACCGTCTGCGGCATCACCATCTGGACGCGCGACTGCAATGTCCACTTGGCCTGCTCCTCCTCCATCGGACTCCTCTCCGCGTCCAGCTGGATGTTGCAGAAACGCATCTGCGCATCGCAGTTCGCCTTCACTTCGCACACCGCCTTGCGCTCCTTGCGGCTGCCCACGGTCTGGGCGCTGATCCGCATCGAGTGTTGGTACTGCTGCTGCGGCTGGTACTGGCCGAGGAACTGTTGCAGCTTCTGCTGGCGCTGGCTGTGGCTGTCCGTCTCCATTTGCTCGCTGTCGGTGATGTACTGCTCGAACTCATCGTTTTCGTAGTTGTTGCTGCCGTACACGCTCTCGAACTGGCTGGCGTAGAAGTTCTGCATCTCGGGCATTTGGCGGTTGTTCGCTGCCTTCTGCTGGAAATGCTCTCCGCTGATGCGGAACAACACCTCGCGGGGCGTGTCCTCCTTCGGCTGGTAGGTCACGTGCACGCTGTTCTCGGTGGCCATCAGCAGCTGCGCGTACTGCTGGTAGTTGGTCGGCTGGGCCGGCCAGTGGTAGTGGCCCTGGACCAGCAGCGGGATGCCGGCGCTCTTCTCGCCCACGGTCTTGCTGATCTCGTGCTGCTGGCGCTCCAGTTTCACGTCGTGCATGGCCCTGATGGCACGCGGCTCCTGCACCAGTCCGCTCTTTGCATCCACTCGGGCGATGTAGGTGAGTGGCAGAGAGTGGGCGCCGAGCAGGGTCGTCTTCTGCTGGGGCAGCTTCACCTTCAGGCTGACCCCCTGGCTGGGGCTGGCGTTCAGCTCCATCTGCAGCGGCACGTTGGCCTCCGCGGAGCGCACCGACTCCACGCCGCACGCGCAGAAGGGTGTCCAGCACTCCTGTAAGACAAAATATCCCTCAATTCGTTCGCTGGGCGCTGGATTTTCACCATTTTCTGGATGTGCGCCACGTTGGCGCTCGCCTGAGCGTTGATCTGGAACTGGACCCCGAGCGGGGAGTCCAGCTGTGCGCTCTCCGTCTTCAGCTGCGCACTGCCGTCGATGGCGGCTAGCACGGGGGTGGAGGTGCGGATGCGCAGGGGTACTCCCACCGACGTGGGTACCTGAACCTCTCGCTCCTGCAGGTTGGTCGCGATTGCGCCGTGCATCTGGCGCTGCTTCTGCAGCTGGGCCAGCAGCTGGTGCAGGCTGCCCATCTTCTGCTGCTCACTGCCGGCCTTCTGCAGTGCCTGGCGCACTGCCTGGGGCATGATCTGTTCCTCCAGCGCCAGCACCGCGCGGTCCACATCGTTGGTGCGCACGCAGAGCATTGCGAACGGCACCTGCTGTTGGGACGACTGGCCAATCTGCTGCTGCTGCTGACGACGGCTCTGGATGCCCAGTGCGGAGTAGATGTCGCGCAGCGACTGTCCGCTCTCGTACGCGTT
This sequence comes from Radopholus similis, assembly GCA_013357305.1. Taxonomy (NCBI): domain Eukaryota; kingdom Metazoa; phylum Nematoda; class Chromadorea; order Rhabditida; family Pratylenchidae; genus Radopholus; species Radopholus similis. Next base: position 27,983 of record VAHH01000061.1, read on the forward strand.
GTTGGAGGAGTGGCGCTGTGCCCGGGTCATCTTCTTCTGCGCTGCGTACTTGCCGATGAACTGCTCGTACCAGTCCTCCGCCTCCTGCTGCATCATGTACAGCTTCACCGTGTTCTGCTGGAACTGGTCGTTGAGCAGGGAATCGAGCTGGGCGTGCGCGTAGACGGGCAGCTGGGAGCGTTGCGAGATGGTGGTGGCCATGCTGATGAACAGTCCCTCCTTCTGCTCGCTGCTGTAGATGGGCAGCTGCCACTTCCCGCTGGCGGAGCGCAACTGTTCGGAGTCGATGCCGGCCAGCTTCAGGGCGTTCTTGATGTGCTTGGCGCACTGCTGTTCGGCCGGGTTCTTGCTGGCGGCCATCATCTTCATGGTGCGGTAGGCGAAAGCTTGCACGATCTTGTTGCCCTTAAGCGAGATGCGTCGTTCAAAGTGCTAAAAAATTAAAAGCTAAAACCTCCTGAGCGACCGCGAACACCGCCTGGTCCACAATCTGCTGCTCCGGCAGTGTGTACATCAGGATGGCGAAGGCGGCGGTGCGCACTTGGGAGTGCTCGCGCGTGTTCTGGAACACGGGCAGCAGGATCTGCTGGATGCGGCGGGGCATCTGCGTGCGCAGACGGCGCAGCGAGTCAATGGCCTTTACGCGCACCACACGTTGCTCTCCGGCGTCCTTGATGATCGTCTCCAGGTCGCCCATGGCGATGTCCAGACCGGCGTTGCCGAGGGCCTGAAGTGCCAGCACCTTGTCGTAGGTGCAGTCGGCGGACTGGTACAGCGCCAGCATCGACTGTAAGAGGTGGTCATGAATACGTCCAGGACGGTTGGTTGTCATTTGCTCACTTCCTTGTACTGCTGCTTCTTGTCCAGCGGGCACACCTCCTGCTGCGCGAAGCCGGACTGGGTGCCGAACGTGCTCTGCTGCTCGTTCTTCTGTGTCTTGTGCGCGCACGCCTCGTTGACCAGGGCGCCGAAGGCGAGCCAGCAGCTCTGCTTGATGGCCGGCTGTCGGTGCACGGACTCGCTCTTGCAGGTGCGCTCCACGATCTTCACGATTTGGTCGGAGGGCGCCGGCAGCTGGGTCAGCGACTGGAGGGCCTGGACCGCCTTGGACTCGGAGATCTCCTGGAGAGGGGGGGGGGTTTAAGGCCAGGGGACCAACCCTTTTTGTGCACCTTGTTCACGATCTTGTCCGTGAGCACTTTGACGGCGTTGCGAGTGCCGGCGATGGCGAGGGCGTCAGTGAAGAAGTGCTGCGCCTTCTGCTTGTCCTTGGGCTGCTCCTGCTGCGCGCCCACCGCCTGCTCGATGCGCTTCAGCTGCTCCACACTGCTCATGCGGAGCATGTCGACCAGCCGCTGCAGCTGCAGCTGCGCGGGCATCTCGATGCCCTTCTGGGGCTCTCCGCCGCTCTGCTGGACCAGCTTGCGCATGGCCTGCTCCGCCTGCTTCTGGGTGGGCACCGCTTGGAAGGGCGACTGGCGGCCCGCGAACTCCTCGTCGCCGAACATGTAGAAGCGGCGCACGTCCGCGGCCCACTCGTTCGAGAACATCAGCTGCTCGTCCTTGCTGCCCACCATCGACGGGATCTGCTCCCGCGCGTCCTTCTGCTGCACCCCGCGCAGCTGCAGCACCGCTGCCACGATGGTCTGCATGGCGGACGCGTACTTGCCGCTCTCCTCGCTGCGCATGTTCCGGTAGACGTACTGCGACAACAATTCGCTCCGCTTCAGCGCGTACTCGTCGCCCGACTGACTGCCGCTTGCGGACAGCACATAGCGCAGCACAGTGGAACGGTCCAGTTGTTGCTCCTTCACCTGGAAGGGGACGTCCAAATGAAGACGTTCAATTATTCGGAAATGCGTTTAATCTGTTTTTTCATGCTCAGATTGGCTTGACTTGCCTCTTTCGGGTCGCACTTGGCGCACGGGTGCTGCTCGCTCTGTTGCTGCTGCTGCGCAATGGAGTCGCCGCCCTGCTTGGCGTACTGCTGCCGCTTGTACCAGTACCTGATCTTGCCCATGCCCATCTTTTTTGCGCACCCCACTCCCCACATTTGGCACTGGGCGCACTGGGGCTGCTGCTGCTGGGTCTGGTAGCCGAAGGCGATGTCCGCGATCTTGGTGCACTGCTTGAAGTTGAGCGTCTTGGTCACGTTGAAGTCGTCCCCGTTGGCGTTGTTGATCGCGTAGGTGGTCTGGCATTCGCCTTCCAGCGTGATCTGAAGTGCGCATTGGACCACTCCCCTTTCGCTTATGCCGTCCCCACCTCCGGGATGCTGAACGTCTTGCCCAGCTTGGCCATCTCGGCAGCACTCTGCTCCTGCTCGTCCATCTTGCCGTCGCCGGCGCGCAGTCCCTGGGCGTTGTTGCGCTTCAGGTTCAGCTGGACCATGTTCAGCACTGCCCTCTTGATGTTCTTGGCCCACACGTCGTCGTCGTCGTGGAACTGGACGCGCTCAATGACTCCGTCCGCGTAGCTGAACTGGCAGGGCAGCTCCAGCTGGCGCAGCTTCGACACCGGGATCTGCTGCTGCTCGAAGATGTTCATCGGCTGCACGCGTTCCGGCTTGGCCAGTTTCTCGTTGAGCTGGCCGATGCGGATCTGCTGCAGGCTCAGCTGCGCGTGGCGACTCGAGCCGAAGCTGATCTGGGCCAGTGCCTGGATGCGGGTCACCGCCTTTTGCTGCGGGTCGGTCGCGTCCTCCTCCGACTGGGCGATCAGGCCGGAGGCGATCTGGGCGTTGTAGGCGAATGTGTAGGTTTGGTCCTTGCGGAATGGCTTCAGCTGCTGCCCGTCCACGCTGTCCGAGTCCGAGTCGGCGGAGAAGCCACGGCTGCGCTTGTCGGCGGAGGCAATGGTGCCCAGGCAGAGCAGGCCGAGGGCCAGGAGTGCCAGAGTCTTCATGCTAGTTGGTGGTTGGTGGGCTGTTGCTCGGTGTCTTCTGTTCGGCGGGGAAGACTGTTGGACTGTGGAGAGGGTTGTGGAGAAGTGTGACTCTCCCGGTGCTGCTGGCGCATTTTATACGCCCAAATGCGGGCACAACCTTTGCCCGATCGGCGCCGGACCGCCGCTGGAGGTCGCTTGATGGCTCTGATAAGCGGGCTAATTGACAGCTGGAAGGCGAATGGGCAGGCAAAGTCCCACGTCTGAGTGGCAGGACGGCAGCAGAGACCGACAAAACAGTCTGCTGAGACCGATAGCGGAGGGCCAGAGCACCAAAAAAGTGGCGCCTCTCGTTTATCACAATTCTTGGAAAAAGCAAATTGGAATTTGGAACTGCCGCCACAGGCAGGGGTGTCCATCAAATGCGAACAAACAAACGCACATTCCCCGGGAGACAAACCCCCGAAACTGTCAATTGTTGTTGAGCATTGGGCTTTGGGTAGTCAGCACATCAGCTACCAGTCTCACATATTTGATGGTGGTCAGTCATTTTATGCGTAAAAACAATGAAAAGATGGCATTCAAAAATCAAAATTGAGTAAAGAGAGAGAGTACCAGAGAAACAGAGGTGCAATTTCGGCATTCAGCCTCCAACCAAACGCAGATTCTCTAGCAGTTTTCTTGTTGAATCCCACGACTAATTAATCCTCTTCACTTTTCGCCAACCTCGGATGTTGCAATCTCAACCCGCATTGCATAAGAATTCCCGAGTCCATTGCAAAAGAGCCACATTCCGCAAGAGTGGATGATGCAAACAAACACATATTGGATATTGCACTTCCAAGCCAAGGAAGGCCAACACTGACCCACAGAAATGGTGCCGTTTCGGCACTTGTGGGTTATGAGCCCCATCACCAAACTTGATGAGAATTACATATTCAGGGTTCAGTTCATTTTTATTGAACAAGTCAGTCATTTGAGCAATGTTCGAGTGTTGTTTATCCGTATTATTCTCGTGTGGTCAGTTCCAGTGCTTGAGCACCTCGTAGTAGATGGCCAGAATCAGTGCTCCGCTGGTGCAGCGCAGCGAGTTGCTCAGGGCGCCTTTGTACAGAGCGCCCACTCCCTCTGTGGCCAGCACTGTGCGCCAGCAGCCCAGCTGGGTCCGGTACCGCTTCTGCTCTCGGCCTGCCTCCATCATCAGACGCCGCCGCACCGTGTCCAGCGGGTAGCAGACCAGACTGGACACCACGATGGAGGCCTAAACAGACACTTTCGGCGGCTAGTCCCTCCCGTCGCCTTGCCTGGGCCAGAGACCAGGTGCCCACGAAGGAGAGCGCTCTGCCCCGCTCCTCAACCAGCGACAGTCGGACCGAGTCGAATATTCCGAAGAACACGGCTCGCGACAGAATGGTGAACTGCAGCGAGGCCAGGAATCCGCGGTACAGACCGACGAGGCCCTCGCGTGCGAACACCTCCCCAAAGCAGTGGAGCATGCCCCGAAAGCGGTGTGCTCCCTCCACGGCCAAGCGGGTGCGCACAAAGTCGAGCGGGTACACGAACAGGAGGGAGACTGCAGCGCCGCAGCCCCCGGCAGCCACATTCCCTGCAATGAGGTGCCCAATGGGGGAATTCGATTCCAGCGCGCACCTGCCACGAAGCGAATCGGCCGCTTTTTGCGCTCCACGCCGCCGAGAAAGGCCAGCCGGAAGTGGTCCCGCAGCGCCAGGTTGAGGGCGGTCGAGGGGAAGCAGCGCAGCACGGCGGCGCAATTGCCCCGCCAGAGGGATCGGACGCCCTGTTCGGCGCACAACCGCCGAAAGCAGTCCAGAATGCCGCGGTAGTTGTTCTGGAGGGCGAGAGTCTGCGCGGCAGATGCGGACGGAGAGCCGGAAGGACCCACGGTTTGGAGCTGTGTGGGCAAAAGTTGAGCTTAAGTGGAACGGGGGCTCACCTGGAGGACCAGCTTCACTCGATCCATCGGCGCAACCGTTGTTTTGGAGACGGCCCCTGCAATGGCCCCAGCGGCGATCCCCTTCAGCGCCTGTTGGTTGAAGTCGCTCAGATGCTGGCCGGCGGCGGAGGAAGTGGAGGGCTGAACAATGGCCATCTCGAAGGGCTCGAAGATGGACGAGCAGTGAGTGGAGTGCTGAAATGAAAGGGGGAGAAGTTGTAAACAAAATGTTGAAAATAAGGAACCGTGAAAGGGAAAACAACGCAACGCGGGGGGACTTGGAAAGGGAAGAAGAAGATAAAGTCGGTAAATATTCGGTATGGCGCGGAAGCATGTCTGCCCAGAGGAAACTAATAATGGCCCGATCAGGAGTTTTTGCAACTGTACAGCGTTAGCCGTCTGCTGTTGGCTTTTCACTGGGCGAGCGGGGTGTTTGTTTCGCACTCGGTCGGGGAAGATCGATTGGCCCGAGGGCATTAGGGGAAACATTTGGCGGATGATTGACAGTCTAGGTATTACGCACTCCCCAAAGGTGTAGCGAATCCTGCGTGCTTCCCCTTATCGCCACATTTTGGTATTCCCATTTAGTATACGATGCGATATTCGCTCGCAATGTGGACCGAGAATTAAAGAAACGAGGTGAAGGGGCACTCCCCGAATTGGCTGAAACCTGCAACAGTTAGTGGACCAGGGTCTTGGGCGACCGGGGAGCAGGGACCAACGTCGCAATGAGCTACAGACCGTGTATGCACTGTGCACCCGCGAGCGATGAGTGTGCTCAGCCATCGTTTCTATCGATCCATTCGCGCCACATCGTTGCAAAGAGAATGGAATTGCGAGAACTGCGGGGAAGATAGGAAAGGAATAGAGGAACTAGATGGGAGTGGGGAGCTGGGGAGGGAGGGACCTGGGGACTGCTGCTGCTGCTGGAGGCTCCCCCCGCCCCTTTGACAACTGGCAACCTCATTCGTGCACCAGCAGAAGAAATTCACGTGAAACCGCAACAATCACTGTGATCGCTTATAATTATAGAAACCGAGAAAGAGAAATCGTAAATCTTCTCGAAATCCGGATGCTGAATTTGAAATTTCTTTTATGTACACGGGATTCAAGGATAATTATTAATTATGTTTTATGTAATAGGTAGATGGTTAGATGGAACGGATCTACCTACTCTCCGAATGAGTCTATGAGTTGCAATCTGCAAAAAAGAGGTGTAACAAAATACAAAACCCCTGAACTGGAATTTTGTCTGGTTTTTTATTTTTTAACCTTGGTTTGCAATTTACAAATTATAGTATATATAGGTACATAGTACATACCTAGTACAATTTGCTAGGTGTATGTATTTGCATTGCAATTGTAAAAGATGAAAGAGAATTGATTTCTCGTTTTAAAATGGTTGCATTTTGTTTTATAGAAAGGACAATTGATCCGACGCGAAAAATAAAAGACGTTATAGGCATATAGGATGTAGAGGTACAAGGTACAGCAACAGAAAATGAGGAAATCTCGATCTCCACAAATCTGTGAATCAGATCCTCGGGTGCCGCTGTCACCCAGACGCATGCAGTGTAGATATCTGCCTTGTTCCCTTGAACTCTGAACGTGTGGATATGGAGGGGATACACGCTCGCGGAGTGTGTGTGAGCTGAATAAATGCGTGCGTGGCAAAAGTGGCAGGCAATGCGTATGTGACCAGCTGCTTTTTTCAATGCGCAGGAAATTTGAATGAAGGGCACATTATCTAATAGATTGTTAGAGGTTGGAGGTTGAATTTGCCTATGCCTATGCTATAGTTATAGAGTTATAGTCTCATGTTCGGCTTGTGCCTATCCCTTTTTACAAGACTCATGTCGCGTTTGATGGCGGAATTTTCAACGCTTGTTTAGTGAGTTTTCGTTTTTAGCCGACAATGCTTTCTCAATTTTGCCCACTCCTGTTCCTGCTTTATCTGGCGCCAACCGCCAGTGCGAATTTGCTCATTCCCGGTATAATGACCGAGACAGTGGAACTTGCTCCCAAATCGGTATACCACATCCATCTTCCAAATGGCTAAATTAGCGCCAATCATTTTAAGCAAGAGTACATCGGCTTTCTGCAATCCGCTCTCAACGGGACTGAGGTAGAGATTCGCGTCAAGTGTGCCGAGGACGTGGACGTGGAATTTGACGTGGAGTTTGCTATTCGCTCGTCTCCTTGCGCGAAAGAGTTCATTGTGGACAAACTGCGCTTCTCACAAGTCAGCAACCTCCTGGTTTGTTTAATCGCCTCAAAGGCCCAACCCAAAAGACAAAGTAATTGCAGCAGTTTTACTTTGAAAACGACGACAAAATACCACCAGGCTACAAGTACGATCAGATCCTCTATTATCGCTCAAAATCGCAACGCTTCTCATGCTCAAAAACGATTGGCGACCAGTTTCTGGAGCAAAAGCCCAAGGGCGGCATGGAATTGCACAATGTCAGCGAATTCACTCAGGTTTCCCGAATTTGCAGCGAAAATATGTAGGCTGAAGGTATTTGCAGGCAAACCACAAGCGACCTTCGCGAGACATTTACCCGGGCACGAACGGTCCCACAATCGACGGCGGAGCAAAGATTTCGCTGACGTAATTCCTAACTCCGGGGGCTACTCTCAGTTGGCACTTCAGGTCTTGGCACCCGGTGCAGACTCTGCCGAGGGACGCCATCTACTTGCTCATTCTGAAGATCTCCATTGTCAAGTATCCCGCCGACGACTCCAAGACGCACCCCATCCAGGCAGAGGTGCAATGGCGTGGCCCATACGGATTCCTGTCCGCCATCGATTACCCGCTGCTCCACTTTTACGCGTTCATGTGCTTTGTGTACGCCATTTTGGCGATTGGCTGGCTCGTGGTGTGTCTGCGCCACTGGAAGGACTTGCTGCGCATACAGTTTTGGATTGGTCCGTGTGTTTTCCCCACCCATGGAACCCCATTCTGGTTCAGGCGCCGTCATCTTGGTGGGCATGATCGAGAAGGCGGTGTTCTACGCGGAGTACTCGAACATGAACGAGACGGGCAGGTCCATAGAGGGACTCATTGAAGTCGGCTGAACCCCGAATGCCCTAAACGCACACCAATTTCGCAGTTGGCCGAGCTCAGCTCCTGTCTGAAGCGCACAATGGCCCACGTCCTTGTCATCATTGTCTCGGTGGGCTTTGGCGTGGTGAAGCCCCGACTGGGGTCCACCCTGAACCAAGTGATCGCCGTGGGAGTGCTCTACTTCATCTTCTGCACCGTTGAGGGACTGACCCGCGTGTCCAAGGTACCTGCGGACCAGATCATCAGTGGAGGACCGATTCTCTGTTAAGCAATCTACCGAGGGGATCAAGGAGAAGCAAATTGCAAAGATGCCTCTGGCGCTGTTGGAGATTTGCATCGCGTGGTGGATCTTCTCCTCCCTGGTCAGCACCATGCGGGCTCTCCGGTTGCGCCGGAACGAGGTCAAACTGGCGCTGTACCAGCACTTCACCAACGTGCTCGGGGCCGGCCTGTTCGTGGCCGTCATCTACATGTTGTGGTCGCTGTACATGCACCTGCTCCAGTACTGCATGACCGACTGGAAGGAGCTGTGCGTTTTCCAGAGCGCATTTGGATCGGGTCCCGAGCTTTCAGTTGGGTGGACACCGCCTTCTGGCACATGTTCTTCTGCACCATCCTCATCGTGATCATGTTCTTGTGGCGCCCCTCCCAGAACAACCAGCGGTACGCCTTCACCCCGCTGCTGGACAACTCTGAGGACGAGAACGAGGACGACATGGAGGAGGACGAACTGTTCACCAAGAGCGGCGGACAGAGGCCCGCCATATTCGATCTGGTGCAAAAGAGGGGCGATAAGGTCGAACGCTACAACGAGAACGGCGCCGGCCCTAACGGCAAGGGCAGCGGGGACGACAAGTTGGCGGTTGGCGACAGGGGATTGGGGATTGGGCGAGACGTGTGACCCGTTCAGGAGGACCTGAAGTGGATCGAGACCAACATCCCCAGCTCTCTGGCCGAAGCGCTGATGGACGACGAGGAGGAAAAGGAACAACTGGAGCTGGAGATGTCCAAAATGCTGTGATCGGCCCCTCCGACCTCATTTGCCGATTGATTTCTATTGGCCAACTAAAACAGATTTTTATGCGCGATCTTGAGCGGTGGAGATATATTTACCTATTGCCTACTGACGAGTTTATTAATTTTATAAACATGCAATCCGCGTTATTCTTGCCCCTTTTCAAGTTGCCGAATGGGAACTTTCCGTTACGCAATTCAATCAAATGGCAATCTTTGTGCTTTTACATATAAAAGTGTGTGGAGGGTGTGAGATCAAACTGGGCTCTCCTGCCACGGCCGGCCTTCGCCGCTGGTGTCCGCCGCCTCAATCAATCAATCCATCGTTGCTCGTGCCGGCTAATTGCTTCGCTTTTTGACCAACATGAACGAGTTGTCCAGTCGGTCGAATGCCCGCTTCCTCTTCTGGCCGAAGAACCCGCTGTCCTCCAGCCGGTCGAAAGCCCTTTTCCGCAGCCCGGTCGGCTCGTAGTCGGACAGATAGACGTTTTCATACTGCAAAAGGCAAGCCCATATCCACAAAGTGCATTAAATTTGCCGTTATTACCGGCATCGCAGTCAATTCGTCGTCGCTGAATCGCTTCGTCATTGCGTCGAAGTCGAACGGCGAGACGTCCAGACGGTCGAACGCACGTTTGGACAGACGTGGCGCTGCCGAATCGGCAAGGGAGGCGACGCTGCTGGAGTGGTGGAAGTGAGGAGGCGTGTTCCGGATCACGTAGAAGGCCGGGTAGGCCTGTGAGGGACGGACGGCGAGCACACCGACCAGACAGCAGAGGCCCAGCACGAGCAGAGAGTTCGGCTGGAGAAGCGCAGGGGATGGGGACATCGCCATGTGGGTGTGTGTGTATTATTTGTTGTGTTTGCGTTTGGCGAATGAATCCGTGATTTGCTAAAATGCAAATGGCTTGGCTGGACGCGACGACATCCGAGAACACCACATTCCGCGGGACAAATGGAGTGAAAATGCGTGGTAAGGGGAGATGGGGGACGGTGCTCCTAGCGTCTTCCAATTCCCCGAATCGGACGAATAAAATGGCGCCGCCGGTCTGAACGAGTGCCAAAATGCGATTTGAGCGGGTCGTCTTAGCAGTGCGTTCGTTCTGGTAATTGGCCGTCGAGGGGCAATTCGAAGGAAGCGGCCGGCCGGAAGAGGAGTGCCACTTTTTGCAGCCAAAGGATCGTTCACCAAAACGGGAGTGGCAAGAGACTGACTGCCCCCGTTCGCTCCATTCCCCCTTCCGCTGCCCCTTCCTTTTCGAGCAGAGCGGCGCCAAATCAAATTATTTGGCGGTGCTCACTGGAACTTCGGTGCCAGAGGGCGAAACACGTCAAAACGCGTTTCCGGCACAAAAAATTTTCCCACGCGGTCAACCCCAAATGGGCGCAGCACTTTGGTGCATGACAAAAATGATGTGGCGATTCCTGCAGTTTCGAGATGGAGCCAAATGTGTGCGTACTTTTGGTTTTGGCGCCCCTGCGGAGCCTGCAGATGCGACACACTTTTATTTTGGCGCGTCATCGCGAATGAATGAGGCGAAACGGAAAGGAAAGGTCGATGATGTGGACGGCACGAGGGTGACGTTTGGCCCGGCGAATGCATTGGGCAAAGGCCCCAAAATGGGACTGGGCTGTGGCGGAGGGGGCCCCGCACAGGTCCAGCAGGGACACCTGCTGCGCACAAAACAGGTGGATGGAGTGGCAGCAGCAGCCGACATTTGGAGGCACATTCGTAATTCAGGGCGCCAGATGCGGTTGCGGGAATGGCAGCTGGATTGGGCCGATCAAGGGCGGAAAGTGTGGGGCGCAAATTGTTTGCGAAGGGCCGGCGTCACTGGTCTGGGCCGAAGCAAAAAGTGCGGTTTGGTCGAGTCAACAATTAGCCCAAGTCCACGGGTTAATCGAGTTTGACATTTGGCGGAGAACTCTGGCAGTGGAGGACGAGTGTTTCCATTGTTTTGTGCGGCAGAAGGGCGCCTCTTCATTCCAAAATTGCTCCCGAAGGGCCAGCACAATGGAGGAGCGGTCTGCCCGCCCATTTGAGGGGGCGGCCCAATAAATAAAGTGCGAAATGGCGAATTGCGTAGGGTTCGGACAAAACACTGACCGACCAAAGGAGTGGGACGGGCAATTTAAACGGCACGCCCGGATGCGCACGAGTCGCGCTTTGCGGCGGAGGGATTGCGTCAGATGCGGGCCATCGCAGGGGGTCTGTCTGAGCGGGCTTCTGAGGTTCTGAACGGGCTTCTAGGAAAGAACCCCAACCCTTCTGCTGCCGAGGCGTCGATTCGCTGCACTCGAATCCGGTTGGGCCCTCCCCTCGTTGGCCAATTAGTTTGTGGGGACCGTCAATTTGGATAAAGCCGCAAAATACGGCACCAATTGCGTCACATCGGTTCCCCAAACATCCGCCGGAACTGTTGGGCGTGATTGGCGCACGGCAATTGCAAATTGCACGAGGCACAGACAAAAGCAGGGGATCGGGAGACTGAAAACGGGGGAATCCGAAAAGGAGGGTCTTGTTGTTGGCACAACCAAAATGCATCTGCCGACTGGGCTTTCGCATTTTTGGAATCCACCAGATGTGTGTTCTTTTGTGCCCGTAAATGAGGGGACGCAGCAGAATCAACTGCAATTCTGTCTCTGGATGTTTGTGCCAATTAAACGCCAATTCGGGGCTTTGCTCTGCTGATTGAGCAAAAACTGAGGACCCAACTGCCCCCGTTTGTTTGGAATTCCCAAGCGGTCGCCCTAATTCGGACTTTGCCTTTGACCCCTCTCAACAGCGCAATTTGTGTGTCTCGAGTGCCTGCCCAAAATGACTTTTCGCCCACTTGTTCCGGAAAAGGTGCTGTCCAATTGTCCAAAAAAGGTTCCTCCGCCTTGGGCAGCCCAATTTTCCAAGTTTATGTTCCCTTTTTGTTCCTTTCGGAGGGGCAATTTCCGCACTTGTGGGGGCACAGGGAACGCGGTTCTGTGGACCGGGAGCAGCACAAGGCCACTGACTCCATCCCGTGGGGCCTCTCGGTGCAATTTCCTGCGCCCACCAGTCCAACACAAACAGTCGCCATTTATGGCAAGTGCTGAATTATTAAGGGCCTCATCATCAGCAGCAGCAGGGAAATGGATGCGGAAATGGCACCATTGAATGGCCAGGAATGGCAACTTTACGTCGGAGGAGGGGCAAACGGAGGGCGGAACCGTTGGACGGACCTTGAAAAGAGCCGAAAGGTCTGAAGGTCTGAACTCGGAATGCGCCGTTGGATGGCTGACTGGGCCAAAAGGTCCAATCGCAATCAGCTGCCTGCCTTCTGGGGCTCTGTTGTGCGGCGAACGCCCACTCCCCATTCGCCCTTTCCCGCGGAAATAGGCGTGAATAATGCCGCCCTGTTGGAAGGAAAAGTGCACAAACGGGCGCAACCGGGCGAAAACCTTTTTTTGCTGGCGGCCATTTGCTAGACGCGTCAAGGGGGAGCCATTTGTAAGGGAGAAGTCACACTCAGCAGAAGTGAGTGCCAAACAGCGCCCGTTCGGGGGTTTCCAAATTTGTCGCTGTGAAAACAATTTGAAAGGCCCAGAGATAAGGCGCAAAAGGCAAGTGCTTAATTGCCTTCGAAAGGGCGCCAAAACGGGGCAAGAAAGAAGCCTTGGGCCCGGAAATGGCGTTTTCTTTGCCCCGCTGGGCAGAGCAGGCACAATAATGGCGAGGGCCACATGATGAGGTGTGCCAAAGGGCGATCGGACGCTTAATTAGCGGCCAAAACAGGGCAAAGGGCGCTGCGTTTGGCGGTTGGTGTCCGTCCCGTGTTGTCGTCGGTAGTTGCTGACTAATTAAATTTGGCCCTCTTCTGGCATTGTCCGCCAAATTTAATCTTGGGCCCACTACTCCCAGAATGTGGCGGAGTTTCGCGGAAAGGCACTCTGTGGGGCGGGAAGTGAACGAAAAGGGCAAAGTGGCGGAGGGGAACGGCAAAAGGACAGATTGCGGAAGGGGGAGAGCACCAGGGACCACACACAGTCAGATTGGGGTGGGAAACAGGGAACAGCAGTCTCTGAGAGCTCTGCACCGGGAACGGACGGTTTGCCGGGGACCACCCGAGGGGCGAACGGACAGGTGGGAAAATGTCCGCCAGATGACCCCGGAATTGTGGAAAACAAAGTGACGAAGAGTGACGGAGGGAGGCCTTTCTCAAGATTTTATCGCCTCTCCAATAGAATATGCCAATATTTCTCAGAATCTGTAAACATTTGTGTTCCCCTCTTCAGGCGTTGTACGCGTCCAGCACCCTCTGGCTGAACCGGCGCGGCAGAACGGCGCTCAGACGGGCGGCGCCGGACGAGTAGGAGGCGAGCGGCTTGGCCGCTCCGGCGGAGGAGCACGAGAGCAGGGAGCAGCACAGCACGGTCAGCATGGACAGCAGACACAGCACGGCCAAGAAGAAGCCGGTGGTCAGCAACTGGCGGGAGACGCAGAGCTGAACACAGGCATGGGAAGGGTTCTGATCAGGGGCCGGAACAGTCCAGTCCGATCGGCGGTCAGATCAGGGGGTTCTGTTTGGCCGTTCTGGGCCACCGACCAGACAGAGGATCGATTTCTGTGCCGGTGTGAAATGTGAAGGTACCTGATGGGCCGGGTCCACCAGCTGGTGGGTCGTTTGTCGATGCGAAGGGAGCTCAAACAGATGCCTTTCTCTCCGATTTCCCAGAATAGTGCTCTCACCGCCGCTTTGGCCGCATCGTTCTCGCTGCTCCCGCTGGCCACCACGTCGAGCACGTCAACCGCGTGGCTCACGTCAATGTCCACAAAGTTGCTGCTGCTCGAACGTTCGCTCATTTTGGACATTTTCTCCATCTCCAGCGGAGTGGTCGACCGCTGTCGCAAATGGTAGAGGCGTCGCTCTGCCGCGGCATACTGCTGGCTGTGCTCCTCCTGGCCCTCCCTGGCGTCCTCCTCCTTGGCTGGCTCGTCCTCGGATGAGTCGGAAACGGAGGAAGAGGCCGGCGGAGGGGGGGAAGCGCTGTCCGTGAGCTCTCGGAACGAGTGCTCCGGAGGGGGCTCGGAGTGGTGGGGCAGCTGCACGACAGGGGCCGGCCGGGAGGTGGTGGTCGTCGAGCAGGGCGGTGTCGTGCTGAATGGGAGGATTGTCCAGGACCACGAGGGAAGGTCGCTTCGATTGGGGATGTATTTACCTACCTTCTCGTCCTCCTGACCAGCGCCAAAGTCTGCTTGGCGGTTGCGGTGTGCACACTGTTCCCACTTCCCATCCGCTCCACGGCCGCCTCCTCCGCCTTCCCGTACTGCTGCGGGGTGTTGTCCACCCGCAAGTAGGAGCTGGACGTGGTGCCGGCGGACATTTGGTGGAATCCGCTGCCGGCCGAAGGGAACGTGGGAGAGGGGGTGGGGAAGTCGGCTGGCGGCGAGTAGTTGCCGTACTCGTCCGGCTCCTGGCCGCCGTCCTGTTCGCTGGTCAGCAGCATGGCCGCACCCTCGCGCACCTTCTCCAGCCCTGCCGGCGCAGGAGACGGCGCCGCGACAACTGCACACACGTCCGCCGTGCGTTGACACTCCTTCCAGCTCTGACGCAACTCCAGCCGCAACTGGCAACTGGATGCGCGATTTTCGGGTGAACTTCGAGTGCCGTCTGCCTAACCTGAAGTAGATGGTCGGCCGGTCGGCGAACTTGAAAGCCAGTCCGCGTTGCTGCGCCTCCAGGTCGGACTTGTATTCGATGGCGCCGAACAGCCCCTTGTCCGTGGGACAGCCCTTCTCGTCCAGCAGCTTCTGCGCACTTCCTTGTCCGTCGTCCACCTCGCAACTGTGCACCGTCAGACAGTACTGGCTGCCCTCGGCGCCCTCCTGCTCCGCGCTTCCGCAGCTCCAGCGGTGCAACACCGGCTGGCCGATGGCCGCAAACGAGATGGGACGGCCGCTGTCCACGCTGAGCACCTCGTAGTGGCACTTGGGCAGGGCGGAGGGCTGAACGGGGACGCGGGAGGGTTTGTGCCCGACGTCCGCCCTCACGTGGAGCAGAGTATGGCTGAGCTCAGTGGACGGGAGCGCACTGGACGGAATGGGTTTAGGTTTGGGTTTGGGGTTGGGGGCGGGGCCTTTGCCCACCTGACGTCCAGCCTGTTCCCCACCCGCTGGTCCATCTCCACGTACTGGCACTCCACGTGGAAGGCGCGGTCATTTTTGGTGAGGAAGCGTCCGTGGAACATCATGATCACGTCGATCTCCAGCGAGAGGCCCAGCTGCGGACCCACGTTCCTCTTGCGACGCATCCCGCAGTCTGCGTTCACCGGCTGAAGGGAGAGGGACTCCCTCCCGCAGCGGGGTCCCGCCTTACGATGGTGATGTTCGCCAGGTGGCCGTGCCCATTGCCCTGCACGCGACACGAGTCCTTGTTGAAGAAGCCCTTCGCGTAGACACTGCAAAGGCACCAGGGTCCCTTTTGTGCGGACCTTGGAGGCCCACTTTCCGCCGAACGGTCTCCTCGTGCGAATGGACATCCGGATGCGGGACTCCTCGCAGCTGATCTTCGGCTGCTCCAGCAGCGAGTTGTCCAGCTCGAACGCGTCCGCCGCCATGACCGCCAAACGGAGGAGGAGGAGGCCGAGCAGGAGCAGTCGGTCGCTCATTTCGGCGCATTGTTCGGCTCTTTCCGTTGCATTCTGCGCGCAGGAGGGAAAGGTAAAAGGCCTTTTGTGTGCGCAGATTTGGGGCGAACGCCTTCGGGCGGTGCGATCTAAAACAACTTTTCGCGTCTCCAGCCGTCGGCAGCAAATTACCGGCGGGGAAAGCACATCTGGGGGGCGGATGGCAATTAGGCGGCGTCAAGCCAGAGCTGGGCTCAAGTGACCGCACTCAAGGGCACAATGGGAGGAAGAGGAATTAGCCCGTTCGGAAGCAGCAAAATGGGTAAACCAGATTGGGGGAGCTTGGATCGCCGAAAAAGAGAACAAACAGCGGACAAACCCCAAAACCGGCGGAACGGCATTGGACCCCAAGTACCGGCCGAACTAGGGCAGTTAAAGCAGTACACAGGCGTTGATTTGTTGTTTGATCGTCAAAAACTCGTTCAAGTGTACCGAACAAAGGCAATAGAGAATAGAGGCATCCCTCTCCTTCGACTCCCTCCCCCTGCATCATCTCAATTCTCTCTCCCGTTCAGTGCAGGTACTCTCCGCCGGGGGCGCCAGCCCCTCCCCTGGTCCTCGTGCCCTTTGCCGCTGCTCCCTTGCCGTGCGATGGGCCCCCCTCTCGGTTGGGGCACGGACAGTAGGCGGCCTAGAGGAAGGAGTAAGTTTTATGTTTTGATCGTTACAACTTTACGTCTCTTCCGGCCTTTCCGGCTGCCCCCAGTCCGCCCTCTTCTCCGTCCGCGCCCGGCGGTCCCTCGAATCCGGGGGGTCCGTGCGGTCCAGGCGGGCCCTGCTTCCCAACGGGACCGCTCTTCCCGGCGTCGCCCGCCGGTCCCTCCGGCCCGTGCTCTCCGGTGGGTCCTCGCGACCCCTTCCGTCCGATCGGCTTCTCCGCGTCCGCGCCTCTGTCTCCGCCCTTCCCCACTGCCCCATCCGCGCCTGGTGCGCCCTCTTGGCCCTGGTCCCCAGGCAGCCCTGGGATTCCGTCGCGTCCGTGCGAGCCAGGGCTCCCTTTGGGGCCGCGCATCCCCCGGATGCCGGGTCTGCCCGGCTCACCCGGATGGCCCTGTGGACCGTGAGGACAGTGCTGGAAGCGTAATAGAGCACTCAAAGGGCACATTTGTGCTTACGAAGCAGCCCTTCAGAGGGCCGTTGTGCCAGTCCGGCGCCGTCTGTCCCGGAATGCCGTCCTTGCCGGGGAGTCCCGGCAGGCCGGGCGGGCCCTCGCTTCCAGGCGCTCCTGGCGGCCCAGATGGACAGTTGTTGGTCTGCTCACATCCTGGAAGAACGCGTAAAGTGTCGAGGAGAAGCACCATCCGGCACTACTCACTGCAGTTCTGGCCAGGTCCTGCCTGGTTGGACGTGACCACTCCCACCCCGCCCCCGGCTCCCCCGTAGCCGTTGTTCCTCCTCTGGCGCGTCCCCGCATCCGCATCCCCGGCGGCGATCAGTGCTGCGCGGCGTTCCCTGTTGGTCGGAGTGCCGGCGCCCATCTGGAGAAGGTCCCCCCAGAGGGCGTCCGTCTGCGCACGGAAAGTGCCCATCTCGGCGTTCAGCTCCAGCCACGCCTCTTGCATCTCGGAGAACACCGCGAACAGGGCTCCCGCGCACAGAACCAGAGTGGCGCCACTCAGGGCCAGTGCGCCCACGGTGGCTGCGTGTGCCGACATGGGTGCGGTCCTCAGGCGATTGTCGCGTCGGTTCCCGACCGCCGCTTAAATATGCCGCCGGCAGCCACGCGGAAAATAATACGTTCCGCATCAGAGGCACACGGCAACACTGCAAATGCAATTAATTATGCAGCGGGGTGGAGGCAAAAAGTGCGCAAATTTCGGGCCGTTCGCAAAAAACGCCGCAGAGAGGGGAAGGGGAGCGGCGAGAGCGCTAATCGAATCAGCGGGAGCAGGATGCGGGATTCGGGGAGCAGACGCTGCTCGGACAAAGTCAAGCCCCCCTTCCGCGTCCAGCTCCCGGTTCTTCTGCCGCCTGTGCCCACCCAACTGTACAGCCATTCCCCGATTCCCTCTTTTGCGCCTTCCAACCGCCAAAGTCGCGCTCTTCTCCCCAATCCCTTCGCTTCCCATTTTCGCATCGTTTCGCCCAAAATAGCGCGCACACGATGGCTAAATCGCGCCCGTTGATCGATCACATCACACAGCCACAGTTTATTATTTATTTGCGAGTGATGGATTCCGTCGAAAGCGGGGGCTGATGACCAGAGTTGTGTGTTCGCCCCTTCGCCCCTCACAAACAGCCACTCGTTCGTTCATGCATTCACAATTCACCACAATTCACGTCCATTTGCCTCGGCTACCGTAGTACCCTGTCCCGACACTCCTGTCCCGAATTCGACGCAATCCATCACACTCCCGTTTGGCACTTCCCCGTCGTTTTGTCATCACTTGATTTGATTCAAAAATAGAGCGCAATGGACACAAACAAACGGGAACTGGCCGGGGGGGGGGCAGAGGGAGAGGAAAACACGCTTTCGCAACGGAATGCGGCGAGGGCAGATTCCGCCGGAAGTTTTCGGAACTCCCGTTTGAGCGGTTTAAATTGATTCCGGGTGAATCAGCGCAAAACTATGAGCTCAATTCGGTTTCGCCGGACCCAATTGATCCACTGCAACGCCAATTTTCGGTTTTTGGTCGCCGATCCCTGCCCATTGGGATCTTTTTACACTACTCCCCTTGCACTTTGCAACTCTTCCGACCTTTTGCCTGGTCTCCCGCAGAGGGCAACCGCCTTGTGCGTGTTGGTCTCTTATTCTCCTCCCTTCGCGTGTTTCTCCCCCCAAAATAAAGGGACGACAAAAATGGAGGCCATCCGTCAAAGGGGCGACAAACAGAAACAACGGGGGAGGGGGTGGGGTTTAAAACGGGAGCGCGGGAACACTTTGGGAACAAAGGGGCTCCGATCTAGACATTTCCCTCCCGCCAACATAGATCGTAACGCTCACAGCAGATGCGAGTGCCAATTCCGACTCTCCTCGTGGTGGCTGTGGCCTCCTTTTGGACGGCGATCGGCGCCCGCAAAATGAACATTGTGCGGATGGACTCGCGCAACCTGGACGAGCTGCTGCGCTACCTGCACGCGGAAGAACACCCCCGGAAGCAGGCAGCAGCTTCATCAACGGCAACCGCTCTCACCTCTCCTGGGCCGAACAGCGGCAGCGGGGAATGGCGCGAAATTGACTTGGCCTCTTCGCCCATTTTCCTGCTTGACTCGCCAAAATCGGAGAAACCGGCGCAAAAGCGACAGCACGACTACTGTGACATTGCGGAACGCCGAAAATTGGGAAAGGTGGGGGGAGAAAAGGGCCGGAATGGGCCGAATAATGAGTCCCCGTTTGAAAGCAGAAGGTGCGCCACTTTCTGCGCTCCCAGCTCCAGCACATCTGGTCGGACCAGTTCGGCGTCGAGGTGCTCGGCATGAACGTCACTGTGCACTCCATCCGCACAAAGCACATCCGGATGCCGCACATCCGCGTGGAGAAGGTACGCAAAACCAGAGACACCCCATTAGCCATTGGGTTTTTAAACATGTGGACTAGGCAGCTATTGAAGAAGGGAGTCATCATTCTTCTTTGTTCGGTTACCGTAACCGAATAGGGGGTACATGAAGCTCATCAAGTCCCTCGTCACATGGGTAATCAACCCACTCTATTGGCGCCAATTCAGCCTGCCCGCTGCTCCGCCGGTCCGCCCCAATTGTCGCTGGCCCATGGGTCGCTGTCCCTGTCGGCTGACTACCGCTCCGTGTACCGTACCCTGCGCACCGGACAGTTGCACATCCGCCTCAAGGGGATCAGCACGCACTTGTCCGGCGGTAGCAGGTGCGCACCGACAACGGCCGAAGGCGAAGTGCACACCCATTTCCGGCCGAGACTGCTCGCGGAGGTGGACGAGGCCGTGCAGAAACACCTCAGAGAAAGGCTGCAGCGCCTGCTCTGCGCCCGTCTGCCGCACTTTCTGCGCATAGAGAGCGAGCAATGACCAATGAGAGTGGCCAGAGCCACTGCCCATCCCAGAGCCCGAGTGGATCTCAGCCAGACCTCTTTCATGCGGCTGTCCTTCTCTTTCTCCCAACTGAAGCCACAAATATCAAATATTTTAACTAACTATACAATATACATACATTGTGATATGTATTATATTTTATATAACACATAAACATAAGTATTGCAATACCTAGGTATATTTATACCTATTGTAGAAATTAATTCGTTTCTCACAACTACATTTTGTCGATTGTCGCATTTTATACTTCATCCACATTCCAATCACAGGATTCAGTCATTCAACAAAATAAAAATGCTGCGAAAACTGAAAATGCGAAAATTGGTTTGAGCGAACGAAAAAGGAGGCAAACAAAGCGAGAATGAAATGAGAATTGAGAACGATGGAAACGACCGTCCGCGAATCGATTGGCTAGGACGAGGGAACAGACTAAGAGAGAGAGGGGAGGGGGTTGATGGGGATTATTCGGCGAAGGACACAACGACACAAGTCATAAGCACAGCAACAGGAACAGGGAGAAGGGCCCTGCTGCTGGTCCCTGTCTGTCTGGGGGGTCCGGCGACTTGTGAAGTGCTAACACTGAGCAGAGGCACAGGAGGACTCAGGACCTCACCTGCCCTCTTGCATTTCTCATTATTTCTTGCTTGTTACTTAATTTGGTAATTGGGCAGCAACAAACACCCTTTCTCCGTTTCACCCTCCCTCCGCCATTCTATTTTCCCTCGTTTCGATCAATCACAGGCGTAACGCGGCAACAAAAGCACAAACCAGCGGAAGCCAAACCTTGCCACCAGAAATGGGTCCCAAGGAAGCGGCGGTAGAGAGCGAAGTGAGCAGCACGTGGAGCCACAACGCCGTCAAAATTCAAAACTCCCTTTCCAGTTCAGCGCACTTTCCCAAAAGCTGGACAACGAATTGCAGAGCGTGATCCAAGAGAAGTTACCGGCAGCAGCTGTGCGCATGGACGGACTGCTGGCAAAATGTTCCGCCAACTTCTCGCTTCCCCAGCGGCAGGAGGACGGAACAAGACCTGACGAGCGGTTGGTCCTGCTGGTCGAGGAGATGCGACCCGTGTTCGGTGGGAAAACGTCGAGCAGAAGAGGAAATACATATTGTTGTTGGGTTCAGTGGAGACCACCATGGATTTACACCTGGTCGAGTCGAAACTGCGCCGCATGATCTCCGACGTGAAGCTCTCTGCCGAGGTGCTCGTTGGCGAAGTCGTGGTTGGTCAAATAGAATATTGTGGTTAGGCCCAAATCGATTTAAGTCCCATTTTTGAAGGATCGCTCGCTAAAACTGGCGGAAGGATTGCGTCGGGAGCTGGAGGATGAACTGGCAGTGCTGAACAACTTCCACACCCACCGCTCGTACCACCTGCGCAAAATGCTCAAGTGGGCCCTTGGCCTCCGGTTGCACCTGTTCTCCCCCACTTCCCAGGTGCCCAGCTCAGGGGGACTCGCCGCTGCGCGAGTACGACCAGCGAGTGCAGGCGATGATGCGGGTCAGCCTGGCCAAGAGCAGGAACTTGTGCATCGCCCTGCACGACATCCTCAGCGACAACCTGGAACACCTGACCAGGGCCCGCACGAGAAGGGACCCACACGAGGGCGCACCACATTCAATGCTCTACTACTGAAAGCACACCCACCAAAGACACCTCTTTCAATCTTTTTCTGCGACCAATAAAACCTCTACTCGCACAATATTTGTCGCCACCACTCAAAGAGTTTAGTTGCGTTGCGTTTGCCCTGTGATTTGCTGACCCAAATCTGAATCGACTTGCGCTCCGCAATTAGGTCACACCATCCGACCGACTCACAGCCCCTGGATTGGTTTACCAATTACCACATTCAATTCATTCGCGCCATTCTCGGGATGAAGGGCCTTTTCTTCACGAGACAGTGTGACGACCAACTGTTGGTCGCCCAGGAGGAGTGCGTGTCTTCGGTGCGCATCGCCTACAGTTCCATCGTAGTGTCCCTCTGCTGTCTGGGCGCTATGGCTGTTGCCCTGCCGCTGCTCCACTACCAGTTGGAGGCCGCCTTCGTGGACATCGAGCAGCGAATGGACGCCTTCCGAGTGGGCTTCTCCAATTGTTCTGCTTAAAGCCAAAATGCCATTTTGTCGTTATTAAGTTCGCTTCGAAGAGCATTTGGAGCGAGGTGACCTTTGCCTCTCGCTCCGAGCGCAAACAGCGCCAATCCGGCTATGGCGCCTCAGCGCCCGAAGACAACCAACAGTGTTCGAGTTGTGTGCAGCTCCAGTGCCCTCCGGGTCCCCCGGGTCCGCCCGGGGTGAACGGCGAGGATGGTACGGACGGGTTGCCAGGAAGGCCGGGAAAGCCGGGACTGGACGGACTGGTAAGGACAAATCAGGTGGGGTGGGCAATGGGCATCAGCATATTCTGTAATTATGTATACCGTATACGTCTCTCCTCTTGGGTGAACAGAAAAAACGATCGATTCAGGACATCCCGCTGGAGCCGGAGCCCAGCTTCCCATGGTGCTGAGCGACATTGTTCTCATCCGCCGTTCCCCGTTCAGCGTCATCTGTCCAGCCGGCCCTCCAGGAAACCGCGGCCCACAGGGCGAAGCGGGCCGACCCGGGCAGCCGGGAGAGCCAGGTAGCACTCACACACTCAATAGACGACAACCAGTATGCTCTTCAGGACATCCTGGGCTGCCGGGAAGGCCCGGCAAACCAGGTCGAGTGGGTGACGCTGGGCAGCCAGGGCCGCGAGGCGAACCGGGAGAACCGGGCATCAAAGGACCTCCCGGAGACGACAGCATTGGGGGCACTGGGATCAAGGGTCCACCAGGACCCCCTGGCCCAAGGGTAAAACCAAAACGCGCAAATCGACTCCAGTTTACCCAAAATAGGGACCGAAAGGACCGCCCGGGCCCAACGGAACGCCCTCCCAGAACGCAGGTCCGCCCGGTCCAATCGGCGAGTTAAGTGCCAACAGTTGATTTGCAATCAAATGCAAAACAAAAGCCATCCAAATCCACGAGCTCACTCTGTCCGCTCCCATTTCATAGCGGACCTCCGGGGCCGCCAGGGAAGCGCGGGGAGCCGGGCCCGCCCGGACCGGTGGGAGTGCCCGGTGACGCGGGAGAGCCGGGCGGGCACTGTCCTTCCTCCTGCGGCATCCAGAACATCATCGCCCCGTCCATCGCGGAACTGGACACCGGCGCCTACCAGCCGTCCGCTGGACCAGCAGCGCCCCGGGGCGGGGGATACTGATGGACAGGCGAATCGAAAACGGAATTGAATGTGCAAATCTTGTGCTATAAACTTTTGGGGTCCAATTTCAAATAGAACTAGTACATATAGTCATGCCTAATGGCCGAGCATAACTGCTGGGTTGTGCTCGCACAGGTTTTCTCTTTTCTTCTTCGGTCTCCGGACTACGAACTCTGTTCCTCTGTTCCCAGACCACAATGAACGGACAGCAACAGAGGAGAAATACTCGCAAGGACCCAATCCAATCCCAGTTCTCATTTGTACATATTTATTTTTATTTGCACGCGAATGCAACAAAACGTGACTGCCGAATGAGGAAATGGCGTGATGCGGTCGGAGTTTGTTCCTTTTCTGCGAGTACACATAAAAAGGTAGTCCCTCCTTGGCCTTGTTTATCTAAATGAGGAACCAAATTGTTGCATTCATCATTTCATTTTCCTCTCTGTTTACAACCATTACCTATATTCCAATTCCACCCTTGGGATATTCAAAATGATTCCTTTTTTCTCTTTCATGGCATCGCCCGTTCCTCTTCCTTCTGCTGCGACGAGCTCTCCCATCCCATTTTACTATAGTAATTGCTGAGAGAGAGATCAAATCTCTCTCCTTTATTCCCTCCAAAAACACATCCATATCCCCAACCCCAGCCAGAGTCCACTTCCCATCAGCCTCTACTCAATCCAATTTGCCCCCCAATTTCCCATTCCCAATCCATCGATTTTGCCATTTTTCGGTTCCGTTTTTCCAAAAGGGGCCACTGGTCGGTCGGGAAACGAAAGAAGATTGTTATCGCAGCCATAAATCAAAGCAGTTTTCGACAAAACAACACAGGGTAATGGGCTCAGGCCGAGGGCGAATGTCTGGGCGGTCGAATGGCGACAATCATAATCAGATGGGAGGAGCCCTGAGAGTGTCAGGTCTTGTGGGCTGTGGGCTTTTCCGATAAATCGGCGAGTCAAATGACGGTAAGGCGCCGGAAGTGGGCGAACGAGAAGAGCCGGCCGAAGAATCAAAATCCCCTTTTGGGCATTTAATCCACGAATGTGCGTAGAGTTCGAGCGAATGCCTGATTTTCTGATCTCGAGTTTTTCTAGCTTCCGGCGTTAAAGTTAATTCCTTGCAATCCCTCTATCGCGTTTTTATGTCCTTTTCAGCCTTGGGTCTTTTGCTCGCTTATCTGTATTTTGAGAGTCTGGGAGTTCTTCTGCTGGCTGTTTACTTCTTCTTCCTTGGTCCGTCCTTCCCTCCCGATTCTCCTTCTCTCTGCTGTTTGATCCCCTAATAATAATAATAAATCAATGGCAGAACAAAAGAGCGGATATCTGAGGGTACCCGGTGAATTCGACATCAATGAAAAATAACAAATAAGCAAATACACGTTAGGCTTAGATATAAGCATAAGCTTAAGCTTGAGCATAAGCTTGCCTAGGCTTTAAGCCAAAATAGCCCACTCGACTACACGGAATTCACCTACTGTCGAAATCACCCACTGTCGAAATCACATGGTACCTATCTGAGAGGTCCGCTGGCTTAGGCTTACGTTTTTTTGAGATGATGGATTCAAAAGGGAAATGTCGCTTTAAAATTTTATTTTGGCGAAATGTGCATAGTATGTAATATTTTTCGAGACGTGTTTTTCTGTTTTCGCGTATTTTGAGCGGAACAATCGATCACACGGTCGGCTGCCCCTCCACTCTTCACTTCACACGTGAAATGCGCGTTCCCCGCTACCAATTTCGCGCGCCCTCCCTCCCCCAGAAAGCGTTTGCAGTTGCAGTTCTCTACTTGCGTCTTGTCCTCTTGTCTCCGTCTGCTGCTGTCAATCACCCCTTTTACTCCCTCCTCTCTGCTGCTCTGCTCCATTCTCACCGTTTTGCACACTCAGCGAAATGGAATGGCAAATGGGCCGTAAAAAGGCAACGCAACCACAGTTCACACTCATCAGTCATCACAGCCACCAGCCGGCCTCCTTTGCTTCCGCCTCCGTCTCCTCTCAATTAATCACTCACTTTTTCCGCCAAATTTTATGTTGCGCGAATTTGCTCGCGTACCCTTTGCTGCACCACTCCGCCGATTGCATTCCTGCAAAACATTCTTTCCTCGTCCGCATTCCCGCAAATGCTCCATTCCGCGGAACAAGGACAATCTGAAACCAAGGTCTATCTAAAATACTATAACTTTGAATAATTACGGGTTCCAAAAAAGATTCTCATTAGGAGTCATGCTTTGAGAAGAAATATGTCATTCATTATTCATTTACTTTTACCCCACATTCCCATTAACGTCTCGTGGTTTTGCAATACCGGGGGAGATAAACAAACGCATTGCCTGCGATCAAGTGCTGTCCTCGTTTTATTGCCGGGAATTCCCTGAAAGAGTGCGGTGGCGCGACGAATCAATTTGAGTGCGTTTTAAGGGGAGGCGGCATCCCTTTCCTTCTTGTCTCATCATCATCAGTTAACCACCCACTCCCCTTTCCTCCCACCCAAGCCCATTCCTTTCCCACTTTTTGTCGGTCATCAGGTCATCACGTTTGGCCGGCCACGAGAAAGCACGCGGCCCAGAAATGACAGGGACAGAGATAAGGGGCAGACGGGCGAAAAGGGGCGGATGCAGAGCTCCAGTCGCCTCGTGACCAAATTCTGGTCAGTGGGAGGGAATGAAAATGAATGTCCGCACCCGTTCAAAAGGGAATCACCCGATCGGAGGAATGGCCACTTTCTGGTCCTGGTATTCTGTTCCAGGCAAACAAACCAAATATTTAAACGGCGAGGGAATTTGCGAGACTGCTCCCTTCTTCTATTTTTGCCACGTGGAGTGACGTGGGAGCTGCTGCGCCTAATCGATCGAATCACCAGCACAGCTCGACAAATGCTCCTCCCTCAGCCATGCTCGCCATCTCTAACCTTCAAATGCGGAAGAGAACTCATCACATACAATCGGGATTTAACCAACTTCTCCCCCCACTCCTCATACGCACGGGGAAAAGAATAAATGTATAAAATCGCTTCTACGAGACAAGCTGACGTGTAAGGTAATTAATAATTCTCCTCCGCATGTACATAAGTGACTAAAATCCTTTTCGGCTGTATGATAAAACCCTAACACTAACACCTTTATCCGTTTAGCGTTCAAACAACAATCACTTCCCATTCTCATGAGCTCATGACCTCAAAGTCTTTTCCATTTTTGAGCTTTATTTTATGTAGCATTCCGTTAAAAAGCAAAAGAATGCTTCGCATCGATCGATAATTTGTCCCAAGGGAATACCAACAAACACAGCGGGATGAGTTCTGTTTCTCATTTCCATTCCAATACACATTTACTAAGACTTGACTCTTTCCCCTCACTTTCTATCCTTTCCCGTTTTCGGCAGACGCGGCGTGAGCAAGGCAGGAAATGGGAATTGGGAAGAGATGTGTCGCCTCGAATGAATCAAATCGCCGCGTCATCACGTGGACGATGCGAAAACCGAAATGGAGAGACGGGATGGCGGGGGAGGGGCACGATGGGAGGGAGTGTCCCTCCCTCCCCAACGGTAATCCGTTGATAAGTGTTTTTTTTTGGCTTCTGTTTGAGCCGCTAATCGCCCAAACAAATAAACGCGGACTTTTAATCCCCACTATTGCCACCCTTCCTTTCACTCGTTCATTTCCGCGCCGTTTTCAGAACAATTCAAATGACCCGAAAGGAGTCGTCAGAATCTTGCGGCGAGGCGGCGGACCAAGTGCAGCTGTCATTCGCCGGCTGCGGCTTCCTGTGCATCTACCACGCGGGAGTCTGTGCGGCCATCAAGGAATACGCGCCCCAGTTCACTCAGCACAAGATCCGCGGCTCTTCCGCCGGCGCAATAGCGGCTGCTGGCCTCATCTGCAACGTGTGCATGTCGCATGCAACGAGCACAATCCTGCAAGTGGTCACTGAGGTGATTGGCGGGGGTCCACGTTGGGGATGAAACGTCTCATGGTTTTTGTTCAGGCGCGTTCAGGCTCACTCCAGGCGCTATCGCCCAACTTCAACCTGCTCTCTCTGGTGCGCAAAGGGCTGGACCATGCGCTTCCACCGGATGCTCGTTAGTTGGTTGTTCAATTCCAACGTCTCCAATTCCCTGCTGTGTTGTCTCCAGATATCACCTGCACTGGGCGCCTGTTCATTTCGGCTACCCGAGCACGCGATTACAAGAATGTGAAGAGCCAAACACAGTAGTGTTTTTAATATTTTCCACCTGCAGGTGCTCATCTCGGAGTTCGCCACTCGCGACGAGCTGATCCAGGCGATCCTGTGCTCGTGCTTCATCCCCTTCTACTGCGGCCTCACCCCGCCCTCGTACCGCGGCGAGCAGTACATCGACGGCGGCTTTTCGGACAACCAGCCGGGCAAACTGGAGCCCGGCACTGTGACGGTGTCCCCGTTCAGCGGCGAGTCAGACATCTGCCCCAGCGACGAGGACAGCGCCAGTCTGTTCGGCTTCGACTTCTACGGCACTTCCATCCAGTTCACCACCCAGAATCTGTACAGTCTTCTATACTAATTGCGACTGCTTCACTCCCTGGGTTTAGGTTCCGCATGGTGGTCACCTTGTTTCCGCCCTCCCCGGAAGTGTGTTCGCGTATCTGCCGCCAGGGCTTCGAGGATGCGCTGCGCTTCCTCACCAAAAACTGTGAGCCTGCGGAGCGTTTTAAAGTCTCAACCCTCCAAATGCCCGATTAAGACATGGCCCCGTGCGTGAAGTGCCTGACTGTCCAGTCCAACGCCATTCCCGTGTCCAGCTCCGCTCCGCAGATGGCCGAGGCGGCGCATCAGCAGAAAACGCAACAAGAAAGCATGAACGAGCGCATCCGGGAGCTGGTGCGACGGCGCAGAGCAGCCACTGTGTCCGTAGCCAGCAATCTACGCAACGAGTGCGGCCGCTGCATGGAGCCGCTGGATCGCTACGAGCCGCCGCGCTTCTCATGTGTGCCGTTGCCCACCGTGGTGCAGCAGTCTCTGGCCGAGATGGAGCGGGCCCAGTCCACGTGGCTGAACTACTTGCGCCGGTGGCGACTGTTCCGCTGGTGGTACCGCCTGCTCATCCCGGTCATCCTGCCGTTCGAGGTGCTCCAGCTCTCCCTGCGCACTATTCGGGAGTGGGTGCGCTCGGCGGCAGCCACCGAGACGTACGCAACGCGCTTCCAGCAGCTGGTGGACTTCGTGCTGCAAGAGGTGGAGAACCGTCGGCTGCTCCACTCGCCCGCACTCTTCCCCGCGTCCGCTCTGCCCGTGGGCCCAATCTCCTCGTTCAAGTTGGCCTCCAGCGACGCGGCTGCTGCCCCACCCCAAAAGCAGGAAGGCGCAGCAGCACCTGCTGCCCTACGAAAGTTTTCGGTGATGACTCAGCAGCAACAGCGGAAGCCAGAGCGGAAAGTGTCGGCAGCCGTTGCGCCGCTAGACCTGGCCGTGTCGAGTGGACGCATTGAAGAGTGGGAGGGCGCGGCAACCGCCGGAATGGCCGAAGCAGAGGACTCCATGAACGTGCTACTGGACTACTGCAACCGGCATGACGCCATCCTCGCCTTCCACTACATGGACGACACCACCCAGCAGCTCAAAATGTGCCAGATATTCGACGCAGGAGGCCGCCACCCGCGCGGGCATCACCATTCGGGAGCATTGGTGTCGAGCACCTACCTGGCCGAGGAGACGCCAGACGACGCAGAGAAGGCGTACGGAGAGGACTCGGGACTGTCGCTTGCGGAAGAGGAGATCAACGGGACGGAGGAAAGGTCGGTTGGGGATGGGAACGGGGCAAATTCTTAACACGTCCGATTTAGAAGGAAGGTCTCTTCAGCGTTGGACGCGTCCGCGTGTCGCAAAGACGCGTGCTGTTCTCCAGTGCGACACCTGGCCGGCGGAGCAGAAAAGCCGCTGGGAGTGCGCCGTCACACCTTTTCATTCCGCGGCGGAGCTGGTAGCCAACCTGCTCCGAACAACGAGAATAAGCGACGCCCCTCCTCGATGTACGCCTCGAACTCGATGAGTGCGCTCCGCGAAGCGGCCGCGGCAAACACAAGGACAGGCACATTTCGCCGCAAAACGTCGATGCGGATGGCGCCAATCCGAGCACCGCCCGTCGAGCGGGGCTGCTCCTCTGACTCGGAGGAGGCGAGCGACGCAAAGCAGAAAGCTTCTGCGGGCAGACAGCAGCGGCAGAAGTGGAACGGCAGATGACCAGGGGCGGGGAAACAAGCAAACGATGCGAATCTGCAACACTTATTGTGTGTTCCTCCCCTCCCTTTTTGTAAATAGGCGAAACAAACAATTCCTTCTACGAGAGAGAACCCACAACCATTCAGTCCCCAGCCCCTCCCACCTTGTCGATATCCATTCCTTCGCCATTTGTTGTGCCTTTGTGGATCCATTGGTGAATAAACAAGCGAGAGAATATTCACTGGTTCACTGCCCTCGTCCGCCAGATTTGTTTGTCCCTCCCGAGCTCCTTATCAAACTTCCGTCCAGTCGCCATTTCCCGACGCCGTGTTGCCACGACGAACGAGTGCAAAAACGGGCCCGGAGTGTGATAAGCGCTCGAGGGGGAACAGTACGGCGGGAAACGGAGTGAGGGGATGTGTGCCTTGGCGGTTGGTCTGGGCTGGGCGCTGGCGGAATAATTTATCGGCCATTGAAGTGAGTTTAAGTGATTTCGAATGGACAGCCTCAGCTGGCACGGCCACGACAGGAAGGCGGCGCCGACGACTGCAATTTGAGCGGCGCAAATCCAATTTGTGGCCGTAGAGGCCAAGAGATGGGCAAATTGGCAGGAAAGGGTGCCGCGAGGGGAGGCGAAGGGACTCCAGCACAGGTTGAGCGGCTAAGCAAAAACACGCGGATTGCGAGTGAAAAAAAGAGAAATGGCGGCCGGAGGAGGGGTCATCCGGAAGGCTTATCTGGGCCGCGGGGTGGCCTAACGAGCGGGGAAGCGGCGCAAAATGAGGCGCTGGCGGAATCCTCCTGGCGTGACTAATTGGGGCTGACCGGGGAAGGAAGGAGTTATTGAGGGATGAGCGCGAAACATCCGTTGTGTCAGCGGCGGAGCGGCAGAAGTGCCCGGGGCAGCGGCGGAATAAATTAGTTTTTGCCGGCTGCTGGAGACGCACACTTTGCCCGGCAGCCGGCCGCCCCTGCGCGCTCATTTTGTGTGTGTGTGCGGTCCAGAAGAGGCGGCTGCGAGGACGAAATTGGAGAAGGCCAGGGGCGGAGAGGCCGACCGGCCTCTAAAGGAAAATTGAGACTGACTACGGACCGGCATCAAAAGAGCCAAACGGCGGGGCGCTCGGGGATCACGGAAGGCCGGGCAGAGAGCCAGCCGCGCACAATGAATTGGGAGAAGGGCCAAAAAACACCGTAATTAGCATAAATTACGGTCGCAACAGATTTTGACGCCAATTGCTCCTCCTACATATTTGGGATGTTTCCAAATCGTAGAAACAAGAAATTGGCCAAAGTGTGAAAAGTGTGAAGGAAGCCTTTAAAGTGCAAATTTGTGACGACGGGAATTCGGTGAGTTTTGGTTGCGCACACTTGAGCCCACAACACGCGCCTTTAATGCATTTCCCCGTCGGACGGCGCATTCTCATTAAAAGTGCCTGCCGATGACGCCCTTTCCGTTGCTTTGCGCTGACTCAGCCCAGCCACCACCGGCCAGTCACCGCTCATCTCACAGTATCATCCATCACATGTGCGTGGAGGGGAAACCAATCATCCGCCGGAGGGGAGAGTGAGTCTCCGACAGAAAACACAGAAATCACGTCCATGGATTGAATGGAACAAGGGGTTTCGGACAAAGTCTGGAGGAGGCATCAAGAATTGCCGCAATCCTCCCGCGAAGGTCTCCTCTGGCTGGTCCTCCGCTTTTGGCACTTTCATTATTAGCCATTTGGGGAGTGTGGCAAGGCAAGGAAGTGGCCTGGCCAATCTCCAAAATGGCACTGCACAACTGTCGGCGGAATGTCACATCAATCTTGGAAAAGGCGGAATCCACAAACAAACAGAGGCCCCAGTCAGCCAGCCAACTCCGGGTCGGTGTCCGGACAATTGGGCACCAAATGGGAAATTTTCTAAACTTGGCTACAAATTTAGGCCTAGAAATAGGCTTAAACCTTAGGCTTAGTAGGTTTAGGCCTAGGCTAGGCTAAGCTTACCTAAGCTTGCATAGGAACTTATTAGCTCCTCTTTTCTGAAAAAAATTCACATTTGGTGCCCAATTGTTCGGCATTCTCTGCATCTGCAAATCCCCACGTCAATTACACATAATAAACAAAGGACATCGCACGAGCAAACCTTTTTCTAAAACGTCCGTCCCATGTGCCTGTTTTGCGGGGGCTGTGATTGTTACTTATTATGTATTAGGTATGTTTTATGTGTGTATTTGTTGGTTCCACTTTTTACCGCTCCCTCGTCCCTTGTCGACACTTGTGTCCAAACAACAATCGGACCACATTCCCCGCACCAATTGCCCAGGGTATGGGACAATTCCTCGCCAGGCCAATTGCTCGCCATTTCCCAATACCCATATTTCATGTCAATATTTAATAAAAAGAGACAAATGTATGTGTATATTCCTTCTTCTAAAAGCCTACTTGGCTACTCTTTGGGTTTAGACGTAGGCTAAGCTTAAGCTAGGCTAAGCTTGCCTTGGCTTAGGCTAAAATAGCTTACTTGGCTACTCTTTGGGCTTAGCTATTGCCTTGGCTTAGGCTAAAAAAGGGATATTAGGTCTATAGGGAAATGGCGAGCAATTGGCGGCGAGGAATTGACCCCAACTCATTGCCCACCATCTCTCGCTTTTCCGTCCTCCTTTGCATTCCAATCGCGTCATTCCCGTTGCGATCTTTGTGCCCCTCCTCTCTCTCTCTCTCTTGATTCATTCCCTGGCCCTTGGTTGATCAATGATCACTTGATGACTGTGAGTGTTGAAGCAGGGCCAACCCAAAACAATTAACTGTTCGTCCGTTGTCTTCTCAGTCAACGCATAAAGAGTTTTAAATTTAAAGTGTCAAAATTCTGGAACACATCTTCTTTTACATAATTTTCAAATCCCTCCGCCTTCCACTTTTACCCCGTATGTTTGTGCGGCGCCCGTTCCCCTCCGCCCCTCGCTCTTCTGTCTTCTCACCCTCTCGCCACTGGTTTGCATCGATTGGAGGAGACTCTGCCCAGCGCCACCGCTTGTTGTGTTGTGCACAGAAAAGAGCAGTACCTGAATGGGCGACCCAAACAAAGAAAGAACGGGCATTATTGTTCTGTGCCCTCCAGATTATTAGTTTTGTTCACCGAAAACAGTCCCCCACAAGCCACAACCCACCAGCAAAATTAAACGCTCTCCAGTGTCCGAGACGGGCTAATTGCCTCCGCCACTGGAATCCCTTTCCCTTTCCCATTTGTCCGTTTCCGCTTTTTGCGCGCAAAAAGACGGATTATTTTCTCTCACCGGCGAGAACCGAAGCATTTTCTCCGCCACTTTCACTGTCTCATTCGAGCAGTCGCAACACAGCGCAATAAAATATGTAATCCCTCTGTCCCTTCGCCCAATCGCAACATTGATGAATGATGAAAACGCGGTTGGGCTTTAACTTTTGACTCGACCGCACTCTATTTACTATACATTTTATGTGTCTCCTCATAATTCGCAATTTGAGTTCTCTTCCTTTTGTGCACCTGCTGTGCATGCAATTTGGCCTTTCAAAACTTCAAACCAAACAAATTCCCAGGTCCAGACGGTTTTGCGCAATATTCTTCAATCCCCAAAAATAACCGGTCGGAGGCAAAGTCCATCGGCACTCAGTGTTTATTTTTATGCGCCCGCCATGGTAAATCCAATCCATCGCCCATTCGTTCTGCGTTCCCCAAAAAGCGTTGTTTTCGCCGTAAATTAGTTTGTCCTTTTTGCCAAAACAACTGCCGCTATTTGTGCCCTTCCGAGTGTGTGACGTGCACACATTTTCCGGATTACCGCTCCCCGAGGGATGAATCCGTCCCTTTTCTTCGCGATTTCCCCATTCTCTAGCAACCGAACAAAACATTCGCGTCTCCGTCTCTCGTCCGTTGTCCCACTTTTTCGCCCTTAATAATTAGGGGTACAAACAAAAAACGGGGGCAAAAGGCGCGAAGGGGTGCATTTGAAGGGACACAGCAGCAGACCCCGTGGCCCAAATGAATTAAGGAATGCCCTCTCGCAACACAACTGTGAACCACTGGAGGCATGCATATGTATTGTTTATTCCTCTCTCTACGGCCAATTCAATTATAAATATAATAGTTCTTTTGGTGCTGTTCGCTGTCAAGTATTTGTTATTACTCCCATTCTGAGCCAGTCACTCGTCAGTGCTCAATGGAGGATAGGCACTTCATTTGTGGCCCCCGATGCATTTCCGGACCCACCTCTGGGCCTGGTGCCCCATTTCCTCGTCGCCCAATTTGTTCGCCCATTCACATCTCATGTCTGGTACCCCATGCCCCTCTGCCCGTGCTGCTCGTGTTTACGCACGTCCTTCGTCTCGCCGCCACCGACAAAAATCCCCCTTCGCAGCCGCCGCCCGCCAGTGCCCTTTTATTTTCGCCAGCCCACCGCCAACCATTTCCCACTTGTTTTCGTCTGCCCGTTGTTTACGCTCCAAAATGACGTCCTCGCGGCGGCGGCGGCCCTTGCCCGCTCCTCTTCCGCTACTTCCGCAGCCTCATCAATCCAGACAACGCAATCCACTCCCGATTCCCCCCCCCTCTCCGTCCGTGTTTATCCCTCCGCTCGGCGTCGGCAGAGTTTTACTGGGCAACGGGGAAGAGCGAAAGAAGGCCTATCGTCGAGATGAGGAGATTGGCGCGGCGCGTGAAGCCGAAAACACAAACACGTTTAATCCGCTTTTAGCAAAACACTGGCGCACACACTCACTTGCCGTGGCCACACAGTGGATGCCGACGGATGATGGAGCAGGCAGCAAGGGGCGACGAGGCGGAACCGGCCTCCACCAGCGGACAGCGAAGGGAGGAACAGCGCAAGGGCAGTCGGGCGGCCATGGACGGTGAGGAGTCAACAGCACGAGGGACAGGGGATTCTCCGCCGCCATAAACCCCCCGGCAGAGTCGTCCCAGTCGGCATTGGATGAGTGAGTGAGTCCCTCCGCCGAAGTGAATCGCCCAGCGGTCTGTCTGAGCGTGAGGTGCTTGAAGGCTTGAACCAATCATTCCGCCCACCACGGTCGTTGTGGGTCCTCCAATCTGGCAATCCAATTAGGCGACTTCTCGCTTTGCACGTCCAAACGGTGGACGGCGGCAGATTAATGGCTCGGGGAGGGACAGACAGAGAGAGAGAGAGCATTCACGAAAACATAAACACGCACACCCGGAAGAAAAACAAAATTCCCTCTGCCGGCCAGGGGCAGACTCTGGCGAGGAATTATAAATTCGCATCCCTCAGTCCCTCACCCATCGTCCATTTTGCAGCGGGAGAGCTCCGGCAGGCTATCAAATCCATTTTGGCGGGCGAACATGACCACCTGCACGGCGTCGAACAGCACGCCGACTCCCCAGAGACGGACGACTCCTCCTCGCTGTCGTCGCATTCGAGCACACTGAAGAGCGGCAGCGGGGGCGGCGGTGCCAGGACGACGGACAGACTGATGGTACGGGGAGGGAGAGGACGGACCCCACACCCACACACCACCGATAGATAGTCCTGTAGCGTTGAAACCCGCAGAGACGGGTCCCTTGTCTTTCAGCTAAATCCCTGTGCAGGTACGGGCAGCGGAGGACTCCGCAAAGGTTGCGGAGGAGGCGTCCTGCAGCCAGAGCAGTGAGCGGCTGCTCAATTGCCAGCTGATCAAGTCCCCCGCGGCCGCTGTGCTGACCACCACCAGCGTCACCACACGCACTCCAAAGGACTTCTTCTTCATCAAAGTGCTCGGCGAGGGCAGCTTCTCCACGGTGTATTACTCGAAGGTATTGCCCAAGCAATATAGAGGAGACGACTTTCAATAACCTGAAAAGGAGGTGGACACAGCCGAAGAGTACGCCATCAAGGTGCTGCTGAAGAGCGAGATCCGTCGCGAGGGGAAGGTGCGTTACGTGCTGCGCGAAAAGGACATCATGGCGGCACTCACGTACGCACACGGCGGACACCCATTCGTCATCCGCCTCTACTGCACCTTCCAGGACAACGACCGACTTTGTCAGTGGAAGGAATTCTTATTAAGCAATTCCCCTTACATTCAGATTTTGCCCTGGCCTACGCCAAACACGGCGAGCTGCTGGACTGGCTGCGCCGGCTGGGCTCCTTCGACGAGGCGGCCACCTTGTTCTATGCGTCCGAGATTCTGTGCGCTTTGGAGTTCCTGCACCGGTGCAAAGTGATCCATCGGGACCTGAAGCCGGAGAACATTCTTGTCGGCGCAAACTGGCACATCATGGTCTCCGACTTCGGCACCAGCAAGATTGTGGACGAGCCGAAGGAGAGCAGCGACCAAGTGGACCCGCTGCTGCACGGCGATCTGGCCGGCCCGCCCACGAAAAACAACAACGTGAAGCGGGGGGTGAGGAGCTCGTTCGTCGGCACTGCGCACTACATCAGCCCGGAGGTGCTCAAGTCCGAGGACGTGGGCCCCGAATGCGACTACTGGGCACTGGGCGCCATCATCTTCCAAATGATCTCGGGACAACCGTAAGTACTTCGCCCCGACACTCCCCCGCTCACTTTCTTTTCCTCTCAGCCCCTTCCGTGCAGTTAACGAGTACAAAATCCTGAAGAAAATCCTCAACCTGGACTACCACTTTCCGGACGGCTTTCCCGAAGTGGCCAAAGACTTGGTGAGCCAGCTGCTGGTCTACAAGCCGGTCGACCGGTTGGGCAGTGCGCAGAGGGGAGGCATCGACACGTTGCGGACGCACCCATTCTTCAAGCACGTCGACTGGGCGAACATCTTCACACAGCAGCCGCCCGAGCTGAAGCCCTATCTGCCGGCCAGCAGCGGGGAGCCGGCCTTTTACGGCGAGTACTGCCCCATCCCCGCGGACGCCCCGATGAACTTCGAGCCGGGCCTAAACGAGGCGGCACTCCACCGACTGATGGGGCTGGGCTCCGGTGGTGCAGGGTTCGCGGAGATCGACTTCAACCGCACGGATGAAGGTTGGCACAATAATCCGGATATTAAATGTTGGGTTCTGCCTAATGGGCAAATTGGCGAACGGAAATGGGCGGAATGCAATCCGATATCCGATTCTCCACCTCAATACGGGGCATTGCTTTGCTCATTTGTTTATTTGGGCCATCTCTCCGCTGGAGAGATGGCCCGCAGGCCATAAACACAGACTCTGCATATAAATGGACCGCCACGGCAGAATTGTCGTTCCGGATCCCCAACCAAAGGGTCATTATTCCCATTCACTTTTTCCAAATTCCCTTACCCTTGGCCAGTCTTCATTTTTGCGGCTATCGGCATTTTCTGTTCGGACCGAGCTGCCCAACTGAAGACTGACAGGGGGCAAGACACAAACTGCAAAACGTCCAGCCCAAACATTGCTTTTGCCCGACCACAGAACTGTTCTGCTCGCCATTCGTGCCCTCCCCGGCGACGTCGTTCTCCACCTCCTCTTCCCACGCCCACAGCTCCTTCTCATCCGTCTCCATTCCGACAGCGGAGGAAATGGAGCGCCGCAAACAGGCGCGTCTCGACCAGCAGCGCAAGGAGCACAAGTACCATCGCTTTGTGGAGGAAAATCTCATCCTGAAGTCGGGCCTGATCGACAAAAAGAAGGGACTGTTCGCGCGACGCAGAATGGTAACTAGCATGGAGGCTGTGAGAATCAGGGAAGCGCGTAATTGGATTTTAGATTTTCGAAATCAGAATCCGTAATTCCGGAGTCCTTCAAAAATTTTGAATTACGTGCATCCCAGTTGTGAACTTGTGAATTCAATTTGCAGACGAAAATCCCGAATATTGATTGCCCCGTAGTTTCTGCTCACTGAGGGCCCGCACCTGTACTACGTCGACCCGGTTACGATGCATCTCAAGGGCGAAGTGCCCTTTTCCTCACAAATGCGTACCGAGGCGAAAAATTTCCTCACATTTTTTGTGCACACGGTAGACTCTTGATAGTCTGGCGCTAAGCAGTGTTCCACTTCCACCTTTCAGCCCAAGCGCACTTATTACCTGTTCGATCCGGAACGGCACGCGAAAGATTGGTGCGACGCAATTGACTGGGTGAGGGACAAGTACTTCCCGAAGGGAGGCGGCGAGGAGAAGGACGCCACTCGAGCACGTACGCCCACAATGGGGGACAGCGGGAGCGACAACGGGAACGGCAAGCACAACAGCGGCAGTAGGCCGAACAGTGCACAGGGAAAGAGTGCCACCGGGGAGAACAAGCAGCAGCAGCAGCAGAATGGCGGCAAGGGACTGATGCGGAGGGCGAGGGGCGCCAAGAGCTAGCAAAGGGTCCAAACAGGGATCGGCCATCAGTCGCCCAACCAAAGAAGCTCATTCATCTCACACCAAAACATCCACATTTCATTCACTCGCTCACACTGATGATATTTGATTGATTCACCACAATATTTTCTATTTTGAAATAAAAATGCACATTTTCCTTGGGCTGGATTGATTCATTTGATTGGGAGAATGTGGAAACAGTCTTTTTGTGACAGTCAGCTCGCCAAACAATGGTGTTTCACCCGTCCAGTTGCATCCCGTCCATCCACCATTTCCCGTTTGGTCAGTTTCCATTTTAGTGTCCAAGCCCAAATCCGCAAATGTCCATTTTCCCGGTTGCATTTCTCGTTGCTTTACTTCTTCTGCACCAATTTGCGTACTCATTGCGAATCATGACATTTAACACCTGGCTCTCCGGCACCAAAGTGGAGAACGGACTCCACAAAATCGCCAAGCACATTGCACTACTCCAGCCGGACATCGTTGCGCTCCAGGAGATTGCCTCGCCCGAAGTGCTCAAAAACCTGACGGCCGTTTTGGAGGCGCCGTGGAAAGCGGCCATTCCGCCAGGCGTTTCCCATCCAGACACTGCGATTCTTACACGGCACAAGGCAATGCCTCTAAACGTTGTTCAGCCGCTTTAGTATTCATTGCATTTTGCAGTTCGTTGAAGGCCGTTCACTAATAGTCTACTATGCACCCTCTGTGTCCGGACCGAGCACCAATTTGTACGGCGTCGGTGCCTCCGTCCAGATGCTGAATCCGCCTGGGCACGTTGTCAACTTCTTCAGCATGCATTTGGACTACACTTGTAAACATTTTTGATTACCCAGTTTAATGGGCTGTTAATAATGCACAAACCTTGTATTAGCATATGGCCCTTATGCGGCCAACAACAAGCAGGTGACCCGATCGGAACAAATTATGGCCGGTGAACGCAGCAAAGGGGGATGGGGCAGGGCGCAGAACATTGAAGAACTGTTGGCGGATGAGCAGTTCCAAAGGTTTGCGAAAAGAAGCAACAAGGAACCGCTCATTGTCGCCGGGGATTTCAACTGTCCCTCGCATCAAGATTGGATCGAGGAAACAAAGTAAAGTTGGCAGTGACAAAGAGGGAGAGAACGATTGTCTTTGTTAGACATTTGCATGGAGGGTGGACATTCGAGTGGCCAGCGACCAAATTGCTCACTGACTTCGGTCTCATCGATGCGTTCAGAGAAGTCCATCTGAATGTTACCGAATCGCCAGGCAACAACTCTTTCATTTACATTATTACCACTTTTATAATCAAAACATTTAATCAGTAGGTTTCACTTGGTCAACAATTTGGAAGTTTGATGGACCCGAATGGGATTGGCTAATCCCTGAACCACAGGATCGCATTGACTTTGTTTTTTACAAGTCGGCCGAACTAAAACCAACTGCAGCGATCAGTTACTGTGGAACAGAACCGCTAAAACCTATGCCTCATCCATGGACAAACGACTGGCCTTCCGACCACTACGCTAGTGTTGTTGAATTTTCATGGGAATAGCATGATTGAATTTTGAAGGATAATTATGTATGATTATAACTTATGAAATTGTGATTTATGAACTTATGACGTTATGACTGAATGCTGGATCGCATGGGCAATGGGGATGGGGACAATTCAATTTAATGAACGTGAATTTTGCGAATTCTTTTATTAAAGAATTTCGAATTAGAAAATGAAGCTCCTCAATTTCAATATCAATACCTAGGTTACTTACTAGTTACGTAGTTACTAGTACATATGGTGTAAGGTAACGAAAACTAAATACCTACATATACATATACATGCACATTGCGCAAGTGTATTATATGCACATTCACATTCATTCTTACACGATACAGGATACACGCTACACGGTCCCTTTGTTTTGAATGACGATTCCCTAATTCCCATTCGGATTTCGGGATTTGCGGAGCAAGACAAGTCGGCGCAGCCAAGTCGGCGCACGACAAGTCGGCGCAAAGGACTGGTCGGCGCTGCCATGTCGGCGCAAATGGGCAGCGCACAATTATGGAGGAAAGGGGCTTTAAGCCAAAATAGCCCACTCGGCTACACGTTAGGCTTAGACATAAGCTAAGCTTAAGCATAAGCTAGCCTAGGCTTTAAGCCAAAATAGCCCACTCGGCTACACGTTTGGCTTAGACATAAGCTAAACTTAAGCATAAGCTAGCCTAGGCTTTAAGCCAAAATAGCCCACTCGGCTACACGTTAGGCTTAGACATAAGCTATAAGCTTAAGCTAAGCAAAGCATAAGCTTAAGCTAGCCTAGGCTAAGTGCCCATTTGCGCCGACTTGTCGCGCACTGCTTTTTTCTAGGATGAGATGGCATTCGCTAATAAAATATGTATGGAAGACGCTAGGATCTGGGGAAGCGGATGAATGCCACGGAAGAGAAGTGCCGACAAAGTCGAAAATTGCAGCCGCCAGAATGCAAATGTGAGTGGGAACATAATAAAAACAGTAGACCGAAATAGTTGGACAGCAACAGATTGCGCAACTCTACGCAACTTTTGCAGCCATCTCCCCACCGAGACGTGGGCCGAAGTGCTCCAGTATTGTGACCGGCAATCGTTGGCAGAGCGAGTCAGCCTCACTCGCCGCCTGTTCCATGCCATTGCGCGACCATTGTTGGACGGCCCAAGGGGACGCATTCTGCCCGAAATGGCGTTTGTGCAAAAGTATGGAGGAGGCAATGTCGTTCTGGTGAAATGCGTTCAAAATGGTGCCGACGGTCATCTCCTGGTGGAGTTGCCCGTCGCTGAAGTGCCTCCGCCCCGGAATGTGGTCGGCTTCTCGCTCATCCAATTGAAGTACCTAGCTTGATCGAACAAAAATAAAACGATCCCGCTCGAACCTTTTACAGATGTTTGGATGCCCAAGTGCTGTCGTTTTTGCGTCTCATTCGCCCCTTTTTCAAGGACATTTGGCTGGAATTCGACGTCAACACGTACGCTTCAAACTGGCCAGAAGCAGATCGGCAACAGCAGAACGATTGGGATTGTGAGTTTGTGGAATAAGGTTGTCTAAAACAGTTATGTACTTATAAGTTATAACTGACTTTATCAGACGCAAGCGATGACGACAATCGGACCGCTCTGGAGTGCCTTTTGCGTGTGTTCCCCAGTCTAGAGCAGGCCATTACCACACTGTACATTCGATCGTGGGAATATATGATTGGAGCTGACCTGTTGGCCCGACTGTTCGTCAATGTTCGCCATTTGCGCATACAACAGATGTTCCTCCTCAACTACGGCCCCTACACGCCAGTGCTAATCAACTGGCTGATTGAAAATTCGACGAGAAATGGGCCAAAGAAACACAATAAAAAAGAGACGGAAATACGGTGGATGAGTGGTTGATGAATGGCGGGTAAAGAGTAAAGACCTAAAGATTGCTGGGTGCTGGCGCTTGGCGTCTCTCTTCTTCTGGCTTTGACCCAGCACTCCAACAGCACAGCAGGGAATGGGATTGGTTGGACTTGCCTGCGCATTGCGCTGTTCGTCGTTGCGGAATTGACCCTTCCCCTTGTGCATTTGCATTCTATCGATTGTCCCTTTTTCTCATTTTCAACTCTCAAGATCTCAACTTTGCCACAAAAGTGTTCGTTTCTGGCCTTTCTTATTCGAGATGGAGGTCGAAAATGAAGAGTGCGGGGGCCGAGGAAGCGGAAAAGTCGACATTTCCCATATGGCCGCTTTGTCCATTCAAGATTCGACCGACCAACAACAGTGTCTTCAGGTTTGCATTAATAATGAAACAGCAGAAAGATCTTTAGAACTTTACAATTTTTTGAAAATTATAATTTTGATGGGTGATGGCATCTCAATATCTCAAGCCAAATACTATGTACTAAATGTCCATTACCGAAATCCAGAATGGTCCAAGTCCATTCAATGATCATTTGACACACAAAATTCATGGCTTGGTCCAGAACCATTTCTGTTCGTAAGACCCCCAGCTTCAGGCCTTTCGTGAGGAAAACAGTGCGTTGAGAGCCGAGAATCAGCAGCTGA
Organism: Radopholus similis; assembly: GCA_013357305.1. Taxonomy (NCBI): domain Eukaryota; kingdom Metazoa; phylum Nematoda; class Chromadorea; order Rhabditida; family Pratylenchidae; genus Radopholus; species Radopholus similis. Next base: position 69,311 of record VAHH01000061.1, read on the forward strand.
AGCTGCAGTTGGAGCAAGCGCATGCCGAGTTGGGAAATCAGAGGCGGCTGTTGCGACAACTGGAAGAAGCGCGTGTCGGCCAACGGGGCGCTGCCGAATCGGCTGATAGCGGCCATTCGAATGGGACGAAGCCAGAATCTGATCCGGAAGAATGTGCGAAGAGAAAACTGACCCAGCAACAACTCGTGGTGCTGTTGCACGCGAACAAATGTCAACAGCGGGACAAGGTTCCTCCCGGTTCCCGAAAAATTGGGCACAAAATTCGAAAAGATTCATTTATTTTAAAAAGCGAAGCCAATTGACAGTTCTGACATGTCAAAAGTCTACTATGCAGGTCTAGGCGTAAGCCTACGACCAAAGTCTAGCCAATCGTGGCATTTTAGTCTAAGCTTAAATCTACTAAGCCTAAAGTTTAAAAGCCTGTAAAAGGGCTCGTGGAAAAATAGAATGGAAATAATCACTACCGTCTGGCCAGATCTAATACCTATTTTGAGGCAGAAACGAACAAACACACTTGTTCCCAACATTTTTTGAACCAAAATAAAGCACAATTTAAGCAGCAGACGAAGAGCCCACCAGGGCTCGTTGCCCCGTCTTCTTGCACACTCCCCTACTGCGCCGTGATGAAGGATGTGCTAGTGCACATGGCCAGCTGTACCAAGGGCAGACAATGCCCGTATGCGCACTGTGCTTCGTCGCGTCAAATCCTCACGCATTGGAAGAATTGCTCCAATTGGGGCGGATGCCCGGTGTGCTCGCCCGTCCGAAGCTACACCAGCTCTCCCGATTGGAGTGGGTGTCGAATTATCTAAATGTTTTGGGCCCCACCAGAATTTGCTTTAATTTGTGGAGGTGTGAGATAATCTTGGCATTGATTTGGTGAAGAATCAATTCCTTCTTGCATTGACTGAACTTGAAGAGAGCCCGAAGTTCGACTTTAATTTTCGATGTGTCATCCAAGAGGGAATTCCCGAATTTATCGCATAAAAATGAGCGAATTCTGAACGTGGTTTCCAACCTCCTTGTATGCCTTTTTACAAGAGCAATTTTTTCAGATAATCCCGCATCGTTCCAGTTCCAGCCAAACGAAATGAAAATGGAGCCGAGAAAATAGACCAACAGGATTATGGCCGATTTCCATAACTTCAAAGTCGACATTTGCAGCTTTGCACTGATTCGTTTCAATCCCTCGAGTAAACAACACTATTTGCGAAGGCATATTCATTCACAACAAGCCATTCAATGTTTTAAGGTTTTAACAAGTGCTTCCATGTCAATTCAGATTACAGCAATTAACTACTATTTTATATAGATTTGAAGTTGGCATATCTCAACATCTCAAGGATATAGTAATTGTCATGACAGCAGATAAAAAAATTGAGTGTCTGCTGTTGGGTTTGAACCTAGTCATTTTTTAACCATCGGAGGATCTCACCGACTTGGCTATGCGGGCACTAAGCGGGGACGGGAAATATTCGTAGGAAGAACCAAGAACTCTGCACATGCTTGCTCCAGGCACTACCCCAACTCATACCAACCCAATATCATCCCAACTCATCCCAATTGCTATTTGTCCCCAACTCATACTTAGCTGTAAAGTAGGTTTTTTTAGCCTAAGCCAAAGCAAGGTCTAAGCCAAAAATGTAGCCAAGTAGGCTTTTTAGCCTAAGCCAAAGCAAGCTTAGCTTAGGCTTAGCTTAATAGCTTAGTGTAGGCTTTGCTAAATAGCTTAGGCTAAGCCTAAGCTTAGCCTACGTCTAAGCCAAAAATACCTATAGCCGGGGATGAGTTGGGATGACATTGGGTTGGTATGAGTTGGGGTGGGGCGCTTGCTCCATTGGGCGCTTTGGAAGAGAGAGAGAGAAGAGAAATAAAATAAGTCTTTGTTTCTCCCGATCGCACAACCCGGGAATTTTGGATACTTCCACTTTGAATTTTACCTCAATTTTGAGTTACAAAAATCACTAGAATAAATGAATAAAGTGCTTGCAGAATTTGCACGACGAACAACAGCCCAGCATCAGCACAAACAGAAAGTCGAGTGAAACAATAGAGTTCTTATTCCCTTAAATTTTTTGCTTCTGTAATAAGGAATTTAATTTTTTTTATCGTGAAAATTAGATTCCAGCAGTTGGTTGGAGACAGCAGCGTTTGGGCGGATTGGGAGGTGCGAAGCGATACGCCCAGATTCTGCATTTGGCCGAGTGTGCCTTTCACGCGGGCGAAAAAATCAGGAATTTGTGCGCCTACGTGGCCATGGTCACCGACCAGGGTACATTCCATGCCAGGGTGCCGCCCACATTCCACAAAATGTGCATTCCTACAAGCTTTAAAAGTAGCCAAAAATATATTAAAATGAAATCACGTAATCTCATCAAGTAAAATACAATTGTCTGGCAGGAGTTTATTAAGTTAAAAAATCGGTATCTTCGGTCTTTTGAACTACTATTAGTGGAACCGTCTTTAAGCAAAATCTAAAAGCAAGAGCGAATTTAAACGCCATTTTTAGATATTCATTTGGCTCACTTTTAAGCATCAAATTTGTTTTGATTTATTTAAAATTTTGCACATAAAAATACTATTCGCATTCCGGCTCTGGACGACTGCCGGAGGTCCATATGTTTTAGAAATACAGTTAATAATGCAAATTTTAAACAAGTCATTCCTCTCGTGCTTCCAGACGTGACTTTGTTAAACTATTCGTTAGTTTAATTTGACACCAAACTTGACATATTTCATCAAGTAAAATATACTTATAATTGTCTGGAGGAGATAAAGAAAAATCGCATAACCGGGTGTGTATCCCATCAAATAATTTGGAGCAAATAGTATTTTTGGAAAACAGTGGCACCGTGAATTGGTCAAAAAATGTTGAACAATGAACAAAAAAAAATGCGCAAAATTTTGATTTTTAATAGGACCAATAAAAGTATTAAATAATAAATATTCTAATTTTGATGTCCGGTTTCTGGCATTTTTGTATTGCACAATCTTCTGTGTGCTGTGATGGAGAGATGGACAATTGTTGGAATCGTCTTAGTCCACTGCTCAACGTTCTAAAGTCTAGAAATCAAATTTCAATGATTGATAAGGCATGTGGTAGCCCAGAGCCATTGTTCTAGTATTTTAGAACATCTGATCGGAGAGACGATCCAACATCTTTTATTTGCGTAACAGTTAATTTAATTCGAACAACAGTTTAATTCTGGAAACAAACAAATGCCTTGTTATGCCTTTTTCG
>VAHH01000062.1:0-60887 GCA_013357305.1 Radopholus similis
AGTTATTGTATTTCAAATAACAATATTAATAATTTAAGAATACAAAAGCAAGATACTAGCAATAATACCTACAATAGTCAATACTGCTAGTAGCAATAAACGAAAAATTATCGGAGCCGAGCACAGCACTGTTCCAGACTGACCCAAAATTGCAAAACGTAAATAAAATCGGCATTTTCCCAAAAAGAATTTAATCTCCCGAAAATTAAAAAATGCTCCAAATTGGGTACAAGTGTTTGGACAGAAAATGTTTTGGTAAATGAATCATGGATGTAATGAATAATGAATCAGCAACATTTTGTTCAGCAGTTCAGCATTCTTCTCTTTTGGTGCGTCAAAAAAATCATCCGAACACTTTTTCCCAGAGGAAGCCCCCAAGGCAGGCAATGAGCACACCAACGATGAGCACCAAATGGACGGAGAATTCGCCGGCGATCGACAACGGCAGTGCGATGAACAAACCGAACAGGATGCGCACAAAGAACACTCTGGCCATGTTGTTGTCATCGGCCACGATGAACTTGAGCGTATTCTTAATCCAGCTGGACCAGGTCACTGCAGCGACGCAATCAACCCAGTCATCTTCATAAATGCCACGACGTTTGGCACGCACATCTGAAAAATCTGAATAAGCCACAACATTAATCCATTTTTGAATTTAAACGAAATATTGATTAAACAAATTAAAGTATATATATATATATATATATATATATATATTTATTCATGCCGCCAAAACCTTTGGAAGCTTAAGCTGTAAGGAAGGAGAAGAACAACAGACAGATGAAGAAGAAGGCAATAGTCGCTGGGGGGATTGGGTTCCCGGCTGGCCTAATGGTTAAAACTCCCCGGTTTGGAGCGCTGTGATAGTGGCCTTGGATCGAATCCAGGCTGGGAAGACCTTTTTCCCTTGGTGGCTATTGCGAACGCCCGCAGCAGCGTCCCTCTTTACTAAGCCTCAGTTTTAGGCTTAGATCACATTTTAAGCTTAAACGTAGGGTTAAAGTGCAACGCTGCTACTATTTCATCTCTAACTGGTCGAAATTTGATTTGGACATGTTTAGAAATTGACTTACGAACGCCCAAATTTCTCTTTTTGCAGCTTCTGCTCAAGCGCAACGAGGTTTTAAACGCGGCCAACGCAACGGACTTTACTTCCTTCTTGATGGGCTTGAGTTCAGCCTTTTCCATCTGAAAATCTGAATTATAGGAATTAAATTTGGCTGAGTTATGGCTAAACTAAAACTTTAAATTATTAGAATATTAATACTTTATATTCGCTCTATTAAAACAGTTTGACGAAAAGCGGACAAAATCTTTGATTTTTATTTTGATTGGCACTAGCAAATCGATAAAAACGAGTTTAATTGGAAATTGGTTGCGACCTGATTTTGGGCGCCGCCCCCCGATTCCAGTTTCAGGGCAATGTGGTCGAGCAGCGCTTGGGAGCGAGTGCACAAATTTGGCTGTTGTCCGTCTTCACCACACTCCATTTTGGTGGAGTAGGTGCGACAGAAGTGCACCAAGAATTGGGGACTTTTGGCCTCCTCCAAGCTGGCGGCCTTGAGGGAGTCGCCGTACTTTTGCTCAATCGCTTGCTTCAGTTCACTTTCAGTTTTGGCCTCTTCCTTAGGCGCAACTTCTTCCACTCCTCTTTCTTCGGCCACAATTTGCGCAATTTCGGCGTCCATCTGTGCTTCGCTCACTTCTCCAGTTGCGGCGCTCTCTTCCATTGCCATCAGTTCCTGCAAACTGGCGCCACAATCGACGCCATTGAATGCGGCGAAAATGGTTGCGCAAAAGGCGACCAGAAGAACGGCAATTCGAGACGCTTTCATCGCAATGTGTAGATTGAATTAAAATTGTGTTTTCTATAAAAATGCTCAAATTTCGCCAGGAAAAAGGCCATGATCAAAAAATGCACCTTCGAATGAGCTATATTTTGGCTTTTCCAAATATTTTCGGATTTATGAAATCCGGTCGGATTTTTTAAAAATTTAAAATTTGTGGCAACTGAAAAGAGCATAAGAGCATTTTTCAAATCGGCGATATGTCTTAGTTGTGAATAGAATTAGAAAGTGGATAAAAAAATTTTGTTGACTGAGTAAAAGTTATTGGATTGTCGCGCTTAAGTAGGCGAAGCTCGCGAAGCTCAAACAAATGCTGTAGCTGAGGGTGGACTCGCTGCGCGCGCCACCAAAGTGCAAACCTCTGCCCCTACCCTTCCCACACCCAAACATCGGTTAGAAGGCTTGTAGTCAAAAGGCAAAACAGGCAAAATCAGAGGTCTCTGAGCACACTCAAACAAAGGAATGTGTGGGATGGGGGAGGGGAATGCCAAATTGGGTGGGGCAATTGCACTGTGGCGGAGGAGTGGGCACCTCACAAGGGTAGCCAAGATTCGAATGCCTATTGATTTTTTGAGATGGCATCATTCAAATTTATCGCATCATTCAAATTTATCAACAGAATCGAATGTAAGACAATTATCTGTCTTCATTTCTCATTACCAAATGCACCCAGAAATGGGCTATTGGAGCTCAGGAATTGTTCTAAAATCTATCTTTTCCAGATTTCCACTTCTTTCGCGCCCTCTCCATTGCCAAAACGTTGTCAATTTCGTCCCCTTCGTCGCATGTAGGGTGTGCCCCTGTTGCTCGATTTGAACGTCTTGGAGCCGTATACGCGCAGTGGAGCCGGCGAAGTGGGCGCAACCAGAGCCGCCGGGGGTTGCACTGCTGGGGGTTGTGAGTGCATCTCTGAGTGCTGCTGCTTGTTCTGCTTCGCATTCTTCGCCATCACCACCGTCTCGCCTGGCTCGCCCATTGAGCCGCTGGCGCCCCGAGGACCGGACGCACCTGGCTGTCCAGGTGCGCCTCTCTCTGCAAAATGCAAATTGAAATCGGGGGCTCTCAGTGAATATGATCACAATGGCCCATTCGATAGTCCCAAATGATGGCTATTTGACCAAAAAGGGTCCATTCAAATTGGCTGATCAATCCTTGAGTTATGATTTTTTGAGTGAACTCGGTCCAATTGTGCCTGGTTTTGCCAGTTTTTGGGCCCTAACTTTGGAGTGCTTTGGCCAAACGAGTCCAACTCCGTTCAGATAGCCCCTGCCCCTGGTATTGGCTCGAGATTTAAGTTAAAAATTTGAATTTAGTGTCATTTTGAGGCCAAAAGTGTGCCCATCCAATGCCATTTTGTAGCGCATCTACCAGCTCTGTCCAATCACTTTTGGATCTCTCTTCTTACTGAATAGCCTTTGTCACGTTATGACGCGACAAGTTGGCAAGAGGGGTGCTATATCATCAGTTAAAAAGTGCAAAATGTAAACTTATCTTAGCTTAAATTTATCTTACTAAGCTTAGTTCCTAGAACTTAAGCTTACTGCCTAAGCAAGCTAAGTCTAGCTTAAATCTCAGCTTAAAGTTTATCTTACTAAGCTTAGCTTGCTTAGGTATTAAGCTTAAGTTAAACTTTAAGTTGATATTAAAGCTAAGCTAACCTAGGAACTAAACTTAGTAAGCTAAACTTTAAGCTAAGATAAGTTTACATTTTGCACTTTTTAACTGATGCACAATGTTGCACTTTTTAACTGATGACCTAGCACGGACAAGAGGTCCTTCATTCATTCACCTCCTGAATAGCCCCTCGGTCCGGCTGGGCCTCGTTCGCCCGCCTGCCCATCGATGCCGGCACGTCCGGGTGGACCTCTGGGTCCAGTGGGACCTAAAATGTGCTGGCGTTTTTGTGGGTTGGATTCTTGAATGGGAACACTAAATTTTGCTCGCCTTGCGGTCCTGGTCGGCCTGGCGGAGCGGAAAACACCAATCGGCCTGAAAAGTGAAAAGAGAGCATTGGCACTTTTCGGTTATTATGGCATTTCGTCTGTAGCCTTGATTTGTTCAAATTTTGGCCAAAGTCGAAAATCGGCTAATCTGGTCCAAATGTGTATTGATTTTACCTCTAGAATTGGACTCAGTCGCACCACAAGATTCGAATTTCGAACAAAAGGTCTAATTATCGCCATTTGAAATTGCCGATTTTGGCAGATTTCCCGTTTTCTTGATTTGATCAATCAAAATCGTCGTTTCTTGATTTGATCAATCAAAATCGTCGTTTCTTGATTTGATCAATCAAAATCATCGCTGTTTACCCGGGTCGCCCACTGGGCCCTGCTCTCCGTGGCTGCCCTGTGCGCCTGGAAGTCCCACCGGGCCCAGCGGGCCTTTTGGGCCCGGATCGCCCGGAATGCCTGGGAAACCGGGCGCACCAGCCGGCCCAAGTGCTCCTTTCACTCCGGGAGTGCCAGGCGCCCCAGCAGCGGAGGGCGGACAAATTTGGCACGCCTCCTCCTGCGTTTGGGCAACGCTCACGTAGACGCCCGCGCGCCCAGGTCGGCCATGTTCGCCAGCGGCACCGGGCTGTCCCGCTCGCCCGGGCTGGCCCATCCGCCCAATCGGGCCGGGCGACCCCTGTTGACAGCTGCAGCCTGAACAATGAAATGGCAATTGACGTGTCGATGGCGATCACGATCTGATCAATTGATGATTTGGTGATCAGAGGTGGATCAGGTGTGATCAATACGCGATCAATTGGAGATCAGGACCAAAGGAGACTGATCGGTTGGTGACCAGAAAATGATTAGTCGGTGATCACAATCGGATCATCTTGTAATTGGCTTGTTCCTATTTAGCCAGATTTGACACTTGATCAGTCGTGATCAGAATCATTGACCAGTTGTAATCGGAATCAAGAGTGATAAATGATTGATCAAAATGAGAAATAGAATTTTCCATCATCTAGAGACAATTCCTCCCCAAATACATTGATCAGCTTTTCGACATAATTGATCGCATTGATCAGATTCGAGGTGGAGCTGAAGACATTTTAGGTTGTCTGTTTTCGACTCCCTCCCTTCAGAATTCAAAATTGCTCACATGCAAACGGATCGGCGAAACGAACCGCTGGATACTGTTGGGGGGACGACGAACGATATGGGCGACGTCGTGTTGTTTGGACTCGCTCTCGTGCGATGGAGTCGCGCATTGAGAGGACTTCGTTCTGGAATGTGGCGAGTTAGCGATTTGGCGTTGAGTCGTCAGTCAAAAAATATCAAAATGGACGTTAGTAAAATTGGATTAAAATTCTAGCTTAACTTATCTTAAAAGCCTACTTCTAAGCCTAACCTGTGGCAAAGTGGATTATTTAAGCCTACGTGTGTATTATTTTGCGTTGTTTGAAAAAAATATATAATTTGTTATAAAAATTGCCTCCTATTTCATTTAATCATTGTTTTATACTAACGGCCTAATTTGACTTTTATACTAACGGCCTAATTTGACCATTTTTTTGACTAACGACATAACACCAGCGATCTGATTTGGTGTATTGTTGTGTCTTTTCCTTTTTCCATTGGACATCTCACTCACTCGGCACACGCTGACTGCGTGTTGCAGAGCGCTGTTCCGGCGCTGGATGTTGGTGAACAGAGTGGGGATGAGCAACACCAGCAAGGCGAACGTGGTCGTGGACAGCACCGACGAGAACACCACAATAGCAGAACTGTCGCTGGTGCCCATTTTGTGCGAAATATACGAATCCAATGGATGCGCAGAATGAACTGAGAGCGATTGGAGAATGGAATGGGATGTTGTGACACTCTGAAATGTTAATTTGCGCAATCAGCGACGCCCCCACACAATAAAGTAGGTCATGAAAATGCGCACAGAGCATTGGCGTCAAAACAATTGAACGTCCGCCCTAAAATGAGCAACAATTTCAAACCAAGGATTATTAATTCTCATATCTACCAAATATTTTGCCATTTGACAAGTCATAAGGGCGTTGTGAGACGCGTCGAATGAGCCATAATTTTCGATTTGAAAACGGGGAAATATTGTGGTAGATACCTGAGAAACATGAATCAAACAAAGTGATAAGTCGCCAAAAATTGGACCACAACATGATTAATTATAATAATTATACTACAATTATTAAAATGGGGAGATTTTTTTCTTTAGAGATTCCGTTTGAAATGGAGCACCTTTTCATGTCCATATTCCATGTTTGCTCCCTCGTCATGCACCAAAATGCGCACATATTGGCGTCAAAACAATTGAACGCCTGCCTCGAAATGAGTAATAAACTGAGCCACAAAATGAGCAATAAACTGAGGTTTATTAATCAAAAGTTGAGCTAAAAAGCTACACAATATTTTTGCCGATATTTGACAAGTCAATAACGTCTAATCTTTGTTCCGGAACTCATCGCCGAGACGCTTCGAATGAGTTATACTATATAATGCGTCGATTTGAAAATTTTGATTTGAAAACCGAAGGAGGTCACCAAAAATTGATCCACCGCATGATTTGTTAGGTATATTAGTACCCTGATTTTTCTCTTTAGAATCTGTTGAAAATGTAAAAAAGAAAGCACTTTTCCATTTTTGGCCCCCCTCTGACTGTCTCCACTCCGTTGTCATTGGAGACCTTTTTGGATGCCATTTTTTGTTGTCCAAACCAATGGCCACTGCAGCGTCCACTCTCTGGGCCTTTGGAGCTTCCAAAAAGCGCAACATCCATCTGCACCCAAATGGCCATATTACAACAGTTGTTCCCTCTTCTGTGTTTGGCCAGTGCTTCTCTTTTCGGTGGCGCTATTTGCCAATTTGGAGCACTGGCCCAACCTGGATGCACTTCCCTCACGCGCCCAATGGACTTCCTGTTCGTGCTGGACTCCAGCCCAAATGTGCCGAATGTGCCCAGCCATCAATTGCTGCTCCAATTTGTGGCCGATTTGGTCCAACGTCTCCAGCAGCACATTGAAATTGAGCACTCATTTTCGGTGGTGCAGTTCACGCCTGAAATGCGCGTGGAGTTTGGCCCATCCGAGGCGGCCAAATTGGCCTGTCCTGCAGATGTGAACAGCCCAGCGAGCAGAGAACGGCTGCGACAGCGTATTTTGGTGCGTCAGTTGAATTTTGACTAGGTTAATAATAGAACAAAGTGCAACCGTTAAATTGATCAAGTACCTGATCCGAAAACGATTGGATCAATTGATTTGATCAGCAAAAATCGATTGATCACTTGATTTGTTTAGCTTAAATCGATTGATCAACTGATCCCATCAAGTGATCTGATCCATTTTAACCGAAAATCTCAACTTGACAAAATTTAATACTTTATCTGATTTGATTGAGCTGACTAGTCAATGTCAACGGTCTTCCCAGTTTTGCCATTGCCTTGCAGAATATTGCCTACGTGCCTTGTGCGCCATTTCTGTGCACGACAGCTGTCAGTCTGAACACAATTGTCAAACAGTTTCTGGACGATCAACCCGCCTATCGTGCAGCAGCAGTGCCAGACATTGTGTAATGAGTAGAAGAATATTGAGATTTTTGAAAATGCTAGTCCCATAACAAAATTGTTTTCTCGTTTAGCATTGTTGTGTCCACTGCACGCTATCGCCCACCAGAAATCAATGCTGGCGAGGCGCCATTCCAACCCCAAGCGCCAATCCATGTGTTCGACGTGCGCATCGGGCAGTCCCAACCGCCACCGGTGGACGCCTTCCAGCCGATCAGTTTCGCCACCACAACAGGTGATTCGGATCAACTAAATGAAAAACAACTTAATATCTAATAACCTGACCAAATCACAAATCATTCATGAACTAATGAATGACATTTTTTTTACCAAAATTTCAATAAAGAAATGCGAGTGGATTATTTCGGCTACCAAAAGTGGTTTAAAAAGCTACCGAATAAATGTTTCTTGTGGTTGAAAAAGCTACCGAATGCACATTTCTTATTTATCCGAATAGAAATAGTGTATTGACTCACATGCCCATACCTGTTTCGACAGCTCATTTGGCCGCTGCAGAGTTTGCCTCTTTGCCCGGACTGGTCCAGCCGCTGTGCGAGAGCATCCATTCAGTCGTCGGTCAATAGTTCTAATTTTTTTATTTTTAATTCAAATCACTCGCATTCAGCCAATTCGACCTCCTCGTCCTCGCTGTGCCTCCTCTGTTTGTTGCTACTAGCCATTTGTTCGGCCATTTTGTGCGGCGCTTTGGCCTACGCTTGTCATCGTTTTTGGCGAGAAAGTGCGCTAAAATTAGGTCAATTATTATAATTTTTCTTGTCGATCAGGGAATCGCTATCGTCTCTTATTGGACGCAGAAAAGGACAAAGTGCGCAGACTGGACGAACAATACTGCGCCAAATTTGGCGAACTGTACACCGGAATTGGAGGTGACTAAAAATAAAAAGGGAAGAATAGGCAAAAAAGAAATTTTCCCTGGATGATAAGTCAGATTAGAGCAATTTCAAGGCAGATCTCAAACTAATCAATTCGATCAGAAGTTTGATAAAAACGATGGACAACAGTCTCAGATTTATGTTAGATCTGTTTGTGATTTGATCAATGATCAGTTAAATGGGATCATTCGGCTCAGAACAATCTGTTCATGGCATTGATCAGTTAATCAGATCAATAAAAATCCGACATTCAGATCAATTAAAGTTGTAAAACTCAATTCTGATCAGGTAAAATCGGAACAAATAGATCTCTTACTCAAATTCACATCTGATCAGATCAGCCTGATCAAAGGCAGTGATTCACAATTTTAAATTGATTTGTTCCAGAGAGAACGCTAAGCGAGTTGCCATCGGACCATCCAGCGGCCTCATTGGCGCCCGTTGATGTGCTGTTGTTGGTCGACTCCAGCGCCAGCATCGGCAACAGCGCCTTTGAACAGGTAGCGGCAAAAATTGAAATAAATCGCTAAAATGGGAAGAGCTAGAAGAGAAATGCAAAAAGTGATTTGATAGAGCTCAGGAAGTGCTACAAAATGGCAATTGGACTGGGAATAGATGGGTCCAGTTTTGGCCTAGTTTTGGACCAAAACGAGGGAAATGCCCGATTTGTGCAAACATTTGGCCATAACTCGGCCAATTGCTGGGCCACCAGGCAGCTGAACAAGCCATCGGAGGGGGCACTCTTTTTGGGCTCCAAAATGGCATTTGGATTCAAATTTCTATTTTCTATTCCATCTCCAGATCAAAGCGTTCCTCTGCTCGTTCGTCAGTGACATCGACATTGCGCCGGGACGCTCTCGAGTGGCCGCCGTGGTGTTCGCCGCCGAGCCACAGCTCCAATTTGACTTCGATCGCTACTACACACAAGGCGCAGTCAGAGGTGAAGGCAAAAGTAAAAATCATTCAACATTGGAATCTGGAGATTGAAATGGTCCCGAAAGAGTGCCCATTTCAGACGATCATTTTTGGCTATATATGTCTTTCCCGAGCCAATAATGGTGCCAATTGAAAGATGGGAAAATTAAAAAAAAATAGTCATCGGCTATTTCTTGGCCTTAACCATAGTCCTTACCAGCTCATTCTTCCCAAAGATTTTGGTTATGTTATGGCCACCCAGTTGAAATGACTAAAATTACAAGAATTCAGAATCGAATACTTAATTCTGCTAACGGGACTGAAAAGAGGGGCCTAAACTGGCACAGGAGGGCACTAACACAACAAAGTTATGTGCCAAGTTTTAGCCATTTTTTAGCCATGCCCTCCCCAGCCCATAGGAGGAATTCGATCATTCTTCGTTTTTTTTAATTTAAAATAAAACGTTGATTTTGCAGTGGCAATCCGACGAATGCCCTATTTGGGCGACGTCACCCGATTGGCCAAGGCGCTCACATTCGCGTCGGGAATGCTCGCTCGGGAGCGCGCCGAAAATGGCGAACATGCCCAAAACGGCTTCGCTTCAAATCGTCGATTGCAAGTTGGCTTTATGTTGCAAAATAAAATAATTTCCATAGTCTCCAGTTAAAATAGAAATTTTAAATATTAGCCAAGGACAAGGACCATCATTTTCTCTGATTAGTATAAATTATAAATTTAGGTTTTGCACCTTTGACTATTTCTGCACAAATTATTGACACTTTAGGCATCTGAATTTGGTCTGGCCAATGAGTTATTTTAACCTAAGCATAGGCAAACGTTGGCTTAAGCGCACAACAGGCACAAATACAAAAATCTGCCGAGGAAAAAACTGATCACAGGAATTGATTCACCATTAGAATAGAATACACAAATGTGAAAACATTTTCATTTTTATCTTTTAAAAAAAATGTAGTATCAAATTGAAATTAAAAGGGTTTGACTTTCCTACGTCTTAAGCCTAACTAAAATGATTTTACGATGAATAAAAAATAAAATTTAAAATTTTTAAAGTCTTTTAAATTCTCCTTCTGCCGAAGGTGGTTGTTCTGGTGTCTGATGGCGCCACCGATGAGCGCTTTGAGCGCCAGGCCAGTGTGCTCCAGCAACGCTGGACCGTCAAAATGGCCGCCGTCGCGACCAGGAATTTCCACAGGAAACGCCTCAGCGCCGCCATCAAACACGAGGCGGCCATCTTCACCGTAAGGGAGCAGAAAATATTTTGATGGGTTCTGGTGCGCGAAAAAATCACTTCTGATCAATGGTGATCCTGACCAATCCAATGTCTGATAAGTGATCAGGCTGATCTGTGAACTGATCAGTGGCAATCGGCAATCGGGGTTCATAAACGTACTTGACCAATGTGGTCCTCTTAACAAGGGGTTGATCACTGATCAGTTGTGATTTGATTGCTAGACACAAAAGAATTTGATCAATGTGATCAATGGTGAACCAGATTATGTTTGAATCGTTTGAATCTTTGCGAACTGATCATTTGACGAACTATTGATGATAGGTGGTGCCTAGACACGATCAAATTATTGATCAGTGTTGATCTGTTGATCTTGATCGATCACTTTAGTCAAATTCCGCATCAAACTTTAATTTAATTTAACGTATCAAAGCTTCAATTTTAGCTGGACCAACTGGAGAGTCTGAGCATTTGGCTGTGGAGCCAACAGGCAACCAATGGGCTGGCATTGAATGCCCAAATTAAAATTCAAAATGATGAATTGTGTTGCAGAAGCTGTACACGCAAAGTTGCGATGGGCGAATGGGCCGCGAAAAGACCAACTTGTCTTTCAAAGAAGTTGAGTCAAAAGACGACAAATGAATTTGTGCATTTTTGGTGATCAAAGATTGCCTCATTTTGTCCCCAGTAAACTGTTCAAATGCCCATAACTCGAACAAATGTTGAAGCATTTTCAAAGGTGATAATATTAATTTACCCAAAAAAGCTGAATTTACCCAAAACGGATAATTAATTTACCCAAAAAACCTTGAAATCTCCTTAATTTGTTGCCCCCCCCCCTATTTTTTCAAAATTAGGGAGATTTTTCTCCAAATCAGGGAGATAATTAATCCCATTGCATTTCATTTTGGGCAAATTAATTATCCGTTTTGGTTTGGGACCAATCTCCAAGAAGAGTGATCCCAAAAGTGATTGGATAGAGCTATGGAAGCTCTAAAAAATGGCACTTGGGACGGAATTGATTGCATCAGTTCGGGTCAAGTTAAGGCCAAAAACTCCAAAAATCCCTAATTTTTTTACACATTTGGACATAACGGCCAATTTTTGAGGTTAGTGACGGAGATAATATTTTTTTCCCGTAAATATATATTTTTTTTTCCCGTAAAATATATTTTTTTTCCCGTAACAATTTAATATATTTTATTTCCCGTAAACACTTTGCCAATGCACAAATGATCCCATTACCTATAGGAAAGGTTAGGAAAAGGCCTTTTTCTGTACAACCCTTTGTCTGGCTTCAAAAGAGGACGCTGCAACTTATTCAAAACTGTTCGAAGTGATTAGAGGTGCTGATCACTATATACCAGCCACATTAATGGCCGACTCAGCACGCGCTATAAGCGCTGGTTTTTCCTTAATCATTTCGTATCGATCAGTTTTATTTTCAAACGGAGACCGCTCGCTGATTTTGCAGACGAAATTTTCGGAGATGTAGCGATTCTCTCACGGGTTTGGATCGGTTGTTAATCTAATAAATTTTCAAATTTTCCATCCATTTCAGGCTGGTACAATTTACGAATTTTTAAAGGCAGCAAGAGTATTAAATTCACATTGGCTTGGACGTTTTTTTGATCAAGAGGAAGTACGCAAAGAGTTGGCAGCTGTCGTCGACACTTATTTCAAAGATGAAAGAAACAACCATTGGTATAATGGCGATTTTGTAAGGACGAACAATTCGCTGGAGTCTTCCAATCGCCAGCTGAAAGAGCGAGCAACTGATCGGCGTCGTCAATCCATTCGAGAGTTCCTGACCACCGCTGCAAATGAGATGCGCATATGGAGTTTGTCACCTGAGCACCAGGTTGTCTAAATTTATTTGACTAATCATCTAATCTAATCCAGAGCCCAGCAACTACCCGAACAGTCCCGGAAGAACTATTCAAGGCCGCTTATGATCTGCAGAAAGAACGACGAATGTTGGCCGAACTTCCGTCCGAAGACACCTTTTTAATGCCCTCCAAAATGGGTTTGGACAGTTTCAATGCAGCGGATGGTCTTCAGCAAATTGCCCGGGCCTACATGCACTTCAAATCGCACTTCAAATCAGACGATGAATTGAACCATGGATTTGAAAATTGGGACGAATACAAACTGGAACGCGGGAGATTTCACTACATTCGTCGCTCGATCTACTGGAACGGTGGGATAAATGATATATGTATCATGATTCATTAACATCTCTCGTTCAGGCTACTACTGCAGTTGCTATTTGGGATCCAAGCGAAAAATGTGTAAGCATGCGGTGCTCGTCATGATCAGGAAGGGGATGATCGAATATCCCGCTTCGGTCACAGCCGAACTCTTGCAGCCGGCAAAGAAGCGTGGTCGGCCTAAGAAGGTTGCTGGAGCGCTTGTTCGTGATTAAAAAGTCATATCGATCGATCTCTATACAATTTATACATCACGTGCTACTTTATTCACCTATTCGCAAAAATTTTCGTTTTACCAATACCGATGATAAACAAACAATTGTTCAATTGGTATAGCCTTTGTTGACGTAAAAAAGAAAAATATATCTCAGGTCTTTAAAGCCAAATCACCTTGATCCATTTATCCCGAAAGCTTTAATATGGGCCTTTTCCTAACCTTTCCTAATTTCCTATAGGTAATGGGATCATTTGTGCATTGGCAGAGTGTTTACGGGAAATAAAATATATTAAATAGTTACGGGAAAAAAATATATTTTACGGGAAAAAAATATATATTTACGGGAAAAAAAATGACTGCCGTTAGTGACGCCATTGCACGTGTTGTCTGTATATTGGCGTCCTCCCCTTCTTTTGGCATTCATTCAACACAAAACCATTCAACTGTGTCCGAATTAAAATTAATGAGGCCCTCAGGCCCTCAGCCATCTCAAACTCTCATTTGCAGTTGCGTACTTATTTTATTGGTGTTTTGAAAAAAAAAATCCCTTTCCGTTTCGAATTTTTTTTGAATGCAATTTAGATCCAATTTGTGCTCTCAACTTTCATTGTGTTCCCATTGAATTTGTACGCGAATTGAATTAAAATGTGTGAACAAATCCAATTTTAATTGAAACAACTTTTAATAGGCAATTTATCAATCGAAAAGTGCGGCTAGAACAATCCAAAAAACATTCCACTTTTGGCCAAATTCCCTTCAAAAATGGCCTACAACGCTTCAGCTGATGCGGTAAAAGCCCTGGCAAATTGGAATGTGCAAAATTTGCTTATTTTTTCCAGTGGTACCAATTCTTCGTCAAGCCGGGCCCCCAATGGTGGATTCTGATCGCTTTCTACGGCTTCCGTGTCGCATTGGCCTCACTCGGCTTCTTGTTCAACTGCAGCATTATGTACGTGACCGCCAAGAGCAAGTAAGTCAAAAACTTCAAATAATTCAAAAAAATTGCTTCTTGTACTGCTTGAAGTTGTGCCATCGAGTTTAAGAGGCTCACACAATCAGTCCCAAAATGATCAGAGTATATGTCGTTTGAGCGACGACATTTAGGCGACAATGGCCAGAAGAGAGACCCCAAAAGTGATTGAATAGAGCTGTGGAAGCTTTACAAAATTTTATTTGGGTTGGAATTGATTGGTTAAATTTGGGCCAAGTTATGGCCCAAACAACTTTCAAAAAGGCATCAGGATCAAATTTTTAGCTTAAGTTTTGACTGAGTTATCATTTATCAAATGCCTCCGTTATCCAAACGTCGTCGCCCAAACGACCAGAACTGTGGTCTGATTTGCTTGACTGAACGTGTTGAAATTGATGGACACATCCAGTTCGAGCAGTACAAATGGCGATTTTTTCCCTTCGTTGCATCAGATCGTTGCACGGCGCCTGCAACATTCTGCTGGCCGTGGAGAGTTCGCTGGCCATTCTGCAAGACGCCAGCTTCTACATTGGCTTTTTTGTGTTCCTGAGCGGCGTCAAGTTCTTCCGCTACCAGTACTGCTTTTGGGCACTGTTGCCTTGCGCTGTGCTCAGCAATTGCGCCCAAGCTGCGATGGTGCTCACCGGGCTGGATCGCCTCTGCGCAGTGCTCTTGCCCCTCTGGTATGATCTAGACTTATAGACTGTTCAAAACACGTTGATCAATGGTGATCTGATTGATCAAATAACTGATCAGTAGTAATTTAGATTGATCAAATGTTGATCTGTGAGATCTGGCAGAGATCTAGGTTTCCGATCTGTTGATCTTGACTAATAAGGAACAGATTGATAGAGATTTAGAGATTATCAGATGATCCGAGAACTGGTCACCGGTGATTTGGATCTAGGCTGATCAGTGATCATAGATTTGTGTTGATATGACTAATCAAAGTGTTAATCAGGTTGTTTAATTCACACACATTCTTAGGTACCATCGTCGCAACAAAAAGTACTATTTGGCGTGTGTTGCGCTGGCGTTGGCTTGCTATGGAATTTATTGGGTGGTCGTCTACCTCATCGACTACCAGAACAGCATGGACGTGTAGGCACTTGTTTAATTGGGTTGATAACGATCATGAACTCATTGGAAAGCCCCAAATGGTGGCTATTTGTCCAAAAAAGGGTCCATTCAAATTGTCTGATCAATGCTTAAGTTATGATTTTTTGAGTGAACTCAGGCCAAATGTGCCTGGTTTGACCAGTTTTTGGGCCCTAACTTTGGAGTAGTTTGGCCAAACGAGTTCAACTCCGTTTTGGCCCAATAGCCCCAGATATTGGCTATCCAATAATGACATAAAATGTTAACTTTGTTAGCGTTGCTTCATTTTTTTTAATTTGAGAAGTGACATATTCCAATTCAGATTGGTGACGTGCTCCACGGAGGAAATGGGCCAAGGCGGACTGGGCGCCCTGATGAAGACCACCGGGCTCACTCTGAGCGGCACTCTGCTCGTCCTCTACGCCAGCACTTGGTTCCTGGTGTTCCAGCTCAAGGCCATCTCCCAAAGTGAGTGCCATATTTGTCATGAGATTTCAGCAAATTATAACAGTGCCCCTTTCCAAGTTAAAGGGGTGTTACTCACAGAGAAAAGAGAAAGCCATCAACCGCCATTGATCGATTCCTTGGAACCTATAGATCCAATTCCGCTTGTCTAGCTCAATATAATGATGTCAAGAGCAGTGTTGTGACCTCGTACCCGTAAAGTACTTTGGCCTTGTACTCACATTTTTAATGCAAGTACGAGTACGAGCTCTAGGTACGAAGTCACAACACTGGCTCAAGAGTCACGATTAGGTAGCCCAATCTGAACATTGTACGAAGTGATTTGCTTGATTGAACAGAGTGAACCGATTGAACTCGACAGTATTGAATTGAGAGGGGCGAACAAAGTCTCTTTGCAACAAACGATGCTGATTCGGTTTAGACGTGACCGAGACGAACAGGAAGTTCATCAAGTCCATCCTGCTGATCATGTGCCTCAATTTGGTGGGGGTGTTCACCAAGTTGGTGGTCGGACTGGTTTTCATCTACAACCCGGTGAATGTGTTCGTCAGTCGCGCGTTCACGCTCGGCATGTCCTGCTTCGTGATCATCGTGTACAGCGCCAACGCGCCAGTCCTCTACATCGTCAGGTGGGAAAAGGGAAGCGGTGAATGTTTGGCGAATCATATCTCCGTCAAGGCTCAAGACAAAAATTTTGGATTTGGTGCCATTTTGGGGGCGCAAAGAGTGCCCTCTCCAACGGCTTGTTCAGCTCCCTGGTGGCCCAGCAATTGGCCGAGTTATGGCCAAATGTTTGCACAAATCGGATATTTCCCTGTTTTCCCGTTTTTGGCCCCAAACCAGGCCAAAACTGGACCAATTAATTTCCAGCTAAAAAGGCCATTTTGTAGCGCAATCACTGCTCTACCAAATCACTTTTTGGAACTTTATTCTAGCTCAACATGTTCTCGAGTTATGGCTCTTCAAACAGCCATAGTCTCGTCCAAACGAAAACTTCCCATGCGTATCATCAAAATCACTTTTTGGCCATTTCAGCGACGAATACCGCAACAAATTCAACAAGCACTTCAAATGGCTGCCAAAACTGACCAATTCGATGGCGGGTGGCCAAGTCACCTCAGGGGCAGGGGTGACGACCAATTTTATGAAAAATAAATTTAATAGCAAAATGAGTGTGCAATTTGATTCGGCGCTCAGAGACTGAAAGCGTGAAAATGGATGGACCAAGACCCAAATTTAGGAGAGATTTTTACAAGAACTAGGTCAAGATTTTTAATTTAGATCAAAATAGAGCCTTCGCGCAGTCTTGGTTTTGGTCGGGAATCTTTGCACTTGCAAAATTCCGGTCTGTATTTTTTCTTTTCAAGACTTCAATGATCAACTCGAATTTTTTGTCCTTTGCCCTTTAAAAGGACAAGCTCGTGTCAAACCAAAAAATAGAGGCAATTTGCCATTCGCCGTTTGCGTCAAATGTTTTGCGTAAAAAAGTAATGAGGCGCCAATATAACTTTTGAGGCGTCAGCACCAGTCTGTTGGACTTGTGCGCCCGCCTCTGCACTACAATTGTGGGCAGTGCGCGGACGGAAGTTGGTCCAACTATAAATATGTAGTTGCGATTAAGAAGCGAAAAAGAAGAGTAAAGAAAGTAAAAATTCATGATTTGGCCCATATTTGGAAGTTCCAAAATCCGACCGGATTTCGCAAATCCAATGGACTATAGTCAATGGATTTTGAAAATCCGAAAAATTTTTCGAATCCAGGATCAATTGCCTATTCGAAAGAGCATTTTTTTCTGGTCCGAATCATGGCCTTCTTCCCGACCAAATCTGCCAATTTCGATGGGAAAAGATCGATTGAAAACTCCGGCGAATGCCCAATGGGCTCTATCGGCCGATTTCAATTGGCCATATCTCGGCCATTTCTCACTTTCAGAAGCTGCGGTCGGTCAGGTTCTGACCAGAATCTGGACATTTGATACATAAGCATTTGAGACATTCTGTCCTTTTTTTTATACATAGCTAAATTGACTAAAGGTTAAATGTGGGACTTGTGATTTGTTCAAAGAAGAGGTCTCCAGATCGTTTTTGTAGTTTATGGTTCATTCAGTCGCTTAATCGGCTGTCCAGTCCACTTCAAGTCCGCCGCATTTCACACTGACGCGTTTCAGCTGAATGCCAAATTTAATTCTAAAAGTTGTAAATTCTTTTTTATCATGTTTTTATCTTTTTATACTAAATTATAGATTTTTAAATGGCCAAAGATGAGTTGAAAAAGCTCAATTTAATGGCTCTGTGCAACTTGAGTTCACCAACTTCGAGCAGTACAACAAGGAATTTTGGCAAATCTCAACGTTACATTCAGGTCCGAAGCCTTCAAATGACCATCAAAACGAATTTTTGAATTTTTTGGATTTGTTTCTAAATTCTATCGACACCTTAATTTCAAAAATTGCTTCCCATTTTGCCCAGAGAAGCCCCAGAACTCGACCATTGTGCTCATGTTCTTCGCCTCACGGGCCAATTGCACCATTTTGGCGCACTTCTCACTGTTAACCGAGTCCAGCTGCGCCACAATGGCCAATCGGCGGTCGTTTGGCTCCAGCCGCGCAGACATCACGCCAATGCCGGTGTGCGGCAACATGGCCAAATCGGGCAGCGCAGCACTCAACTGTGTGGAACATTGATTATCGATTGATCAGTTTATTCATAAACAAGAATCTTTCCCATTAACTATTGATTATCGATTGATCAATCTGATCACAAACAATGATCTCTGCCAACAACTAGTGGCACCGCTTGTCAACTTTGATAAGCATCATTCCAAAGACCCGAAGAAACGTACAAATACATTTTGTTTACTTCACATTGATCCAATGCCTTGATCAAACGTCGATCACTGATCTGATCAGGTAAACAATGCATCAAAAAATCGATTTTTTAGTTCAGTATTTTCAAAATTTTGGATTTTACCTCTGTGAGCAGTTTTCGTGCGTTAGCAGTGTTGATGTCCTTCTCCTGGGCGTCAAACGGATACGCAGTTTCCAGCCGCACTAGAGCTGCGTCTTCGCCTAACTGGTGGACAGCAGTCCTGCGTCGTCTGCCTGGAGGAGGAACAGGAGCCGGAGCTGGAGCCGGAGCTGGCGCTGGAGCTGGCGCTGGAGCTGGCGCTGGAGCTGGCGCTGGAGCTGGCGCTGGAGCTGGCGCTGGAGCTGGCGCTGGAGCTGGCGCTGGAGCTGGCACAACTGTTTGCTGTGGAAGTGGCCCCGGGGTGGTCGAAAGGGGAGCGATGTTGACCGGCTGGCAGCACTAAAACGCTCCTCACATTCAAAATGACTGATCGATCAATGGTACCCCTTTTGTTCAATCCTCTTAAATCAGTACCAGCCTCAGATCAGCGTCAAGTTCAATCTGATTAGTTTAGGTATGATTCTTAATCAAACCAGTTTAGATTGATCGGTAATTGATTTATCAGTGTGGGGATCTTACAGCTCAATTTCAGAGTCATGGATTGATCAATCAGCTCAATTTGAATTAAACATGGATTGAACAGTTCGCTCTCCCATTGATCAAGTAATCAGTGTGGATTGATTACATCCCACCAGAAATTTTAGTCGATCACCCTCTGGTTCAATCTGATCAATTTCAAACTGACCAATTATAGCAGTTTGGATTGATCATGAATTCCCATTGATCAAACTAAAAAGCAATCATCTCAGCAGATCAGTAATGCCAAGGTATATCTGACCTGTTGGACCTACTAGCTCCTTTAAGTGTCAGAATCGAGCTGATCAAAATCCATTTTGATCCAGATCACCACTATGATCATTGATCAGCTATTCATCCGAAATTTGGAACTGATCAAATCCATTTTGACCCAGATCACTTTAGTGAATGATCCAGCTATTGATCTGAGTTGATCAGAATGATTTCACGTGGATCTGAAAGGCGATCACTGTTAGGCCGATGGGCCATTTTAGGCACTCTCAGATCAGTTCCAACTTCCAACAGGTGACTTTGAGCCTTTCCCCATTAAAAGATGATGGACTTACTTGAACTCTCGCGCACATGAATGCAATTAAAGTGACGCTTAAATTGCCGGCAAAAAACATTGGCTTGATCATGAATTTGGGTGCCAATGAAAATAAGTGTTGTACAGCTTCAGCCCTATTTTATAGTGAAAGTGCTCGCTTTTACTTTTGCAACAATACGTGGCAAAGCATTTATTTGTTCATTTCCCGCATTCATTGTCGCTCCGATTTTGGGCATTTTATGGGCCTAGCGCCCAAACAAAAGGGCATTCCGCGCAACACAATGGCCAAATAAATGACAAATGCACACTCATTGTTGTGCATTAGCGCCGATTCCTTTGCACTTGTGAGGCTGTGTTTGAACAGTTTGTACAACAACATTTTTGAACCAAGAGAGAGAAAAAGACGCAAGAAAGATAGGTATGTAAGAATGCTGAAACAACGAGATAACAGATAAGTAAGGATCAACTTAGTTTTTTATCAATCGAGATTGTGACAAATGATCACATTCCCATGGGCTCTTTGGATAGCCCCAAATGGTGGCTATTTGACCAAAAAAGGGTCCATTCAAATTGGCTGACCAATCCTTGAGTTATGACTTTTTGAGTGAACTCAGGCCAATTGTGCCTGGTTTGACCAGTTTTTGGGCCCTAACTTTGGAGTGCTTTGGCCAAACGAGTCCAACTCCGTTTTGGCCCAATAGCCTCAAATATTGGCTATCAAATGACACAAAATTTTCACTATAGGTTGGTATCGCTTTATTTTTCAGATAAAAAAATAATCAATTCAAGGCTCAATTGAAGTGCTCTTTAAAATTATTAATTTCTCCTCCTCATTTAAATTTCCAATCACAAAATATTGGGGATTGTTTTTGTCTGCGTAATTGAGTATTGAGTGGATTAGGCCCCCATCTCTGGGCGCATTACAAGCGCATCCAATTAAATTTAAAATGTGAAGTGATTGATTATCGCAACGAGATTTGGTACAAGTTTTCTCATTTTCATTGGTACTTTTGGATAAACAAAAAATTCATATTATCATTTTTGGTACATTTAACCATTTAAATCTGCTTACAAAAAATTCATGCAAATGTATTTTTAAGCTTTAGATGGCACTTTAATTATTATTTTCGGTACTTCAAAGTTCAAACCATTTAAATCTGCTTTAAAGAATAAAATTAAATTTAAGATTCGTTTTGATTGTTATAGTTATAGGTATTTTGGGCTGAATTGTTGAAGTTCTAAATTTAAACTTTAAACCCAATTTTCAATTCTATTGTAAAGGGAAGAGCATTTATTTGTATTTGTCTCGCAATGGCCTCCTTTCCAATATTTGTTCTTCCGTTGCTCCTGTTCTTTGCCACAATCCAGCGCGTGGAGAGCACCAACAACACTTTGGTGCTC
Organism: Radopholus similis; assembly: GCA_013357305.1. Lineage (NCBI taxonomy): Eukaryota > Metazoa > Nematoda > Chromadorea > Rhabditida > Pratylenchidae > Radopholus > Radopholus similis. The sequence goes on from VAHH01000062.1 coordinate 20,818, forward strand.
CAAACAAAAGTCATCGCGCGAGTTCAAACGTAAGCAAAAAGTGCAAATGGACCCGTTAAAACACATTGGGAACGGGATTGCGACAAAAGGGAATTTGAAGTGCCATAACTGGAGAACCAATTGAGCTAGAATAAAGAACTAAAAGTGATTTGATAGAGCTCAGAAAGTGCTACAAAATGGCATTTGGGCTGGGAATTGATTGGTCCAGTTTTGGCCTGTTTTGGGCCAAAAACGGGGGAAATGCCCGATTTGTACAAACATTTGGCCATAACTCGGCCAATTGCTGGGCCACCAGGGAGCTGAACAGGCCATTCGAGGGGCACTCTTTTGGCCTAACATGGTTGGATCACATTTGTGGATTAAACCATGATTGAGTTACGACTCATCGAAACGTCGCTCTATTGTCAAAATAATCTAATGGATCCATTTTTATGTGCCAAATTAAATTTTAATTTAAAAAAAATTCTCTTTCACTCAACAGATATTTGACCGGTTTTCTGACGAGCCAACAGCTCACTGATGTAATTTTAATTTTACATTTTATTAAAAATTTTTTTTTACTTTTTAGGCACTCGATTTGGTCACCTCAGAATTCGTGGCGGGCGTAGCCATCTCTCAGATTGAAAATGGTTAGCGAAAAAAATCAATATAAAATCGATAAATAGATAATTGATAAAATGGAATATGTTAGACATTTGGATTCTTGGTTTTAATCAATTTGTTGAAAATCTTAGATTTTTATGAAAATTCATTTTATAAATGAATTTTTGCGCTTTATCCGTTTATTCCCGTTTTGCGTTGTTTAGACTTGTTGAATCTGGTGACCAGCGAACTGACCGGAATGCAACTTGTTCAAGGCCTCCAAGCGTACAATCAACTCACAAAGGGTTAAATAAAAATATTTATTTTTTATAGTTTCTAAATAATTTTCCTTTTTTTAGATTTGGGCGGCAGCAGCGCATTGACCACCATTGAAAATGCGTTGACCACAGTGATAGTGAACAATTTTGCCGCACTTTTTGCGCAGGTAATGCACCATTTTCGTGTAAAAAAGAGCCGCTGATACATGAAAATGATTCGAACTGCTAAAATTAATCAAACAATTATTCAAACTCATTTAATCATTCAACAAATCTAATCAAAAATGATTAGATTTTATTGCCCAGAAACCCAGAAAATAAGATTTTCTGATCTTAGTGATTATCGAAATATTCTTCAAGTAGCTTTCTCCAAATGGAAAGATTGAGGAGGAAATAATTAGTAGAATTGAACAATCGAGAAAAACACGGGACAAAAAGTCTGTGGCAATATGTCACAATCAGTCCCAATTTCGAACTCTTCGGTCCATTGCCCGAACAAAACAACTGTTCAAACTCCTTTGATCAGTTAGCTAATCAATCAAAAATGATTAGATTTTATTGCGCAGAAGCTCAGAAAATAGGAGACATTATCTGATCGGAAGTTTATAGATTTAAGATAATTAAGGGGGGATTCAAAGTGGTCACTGAATATAGTGTGGTGCTCAGCAAAGGTTATCACTTCATCACTTGTCATGCTAATGGAATAACATACCAAAAAATGGGATACAAATAAACGGGACAATTTGGCCTTGGTCTGTTTGGCTTGGCCCGAAGGGCCGATTCCGGATTTCGATGCAAAATATCTGCGCTTCTAAAAAATTAATCAATAATTTTTTTACGACTTTTATCTATTTTCAGGTCCAAAGAGTGCTGACCAAAATGAGGGCCAGAGGCAAGGGTCGGTTTGCGTGCATCAACAAGGCAAACAAAAATGGACTTTCTGTTTTAATTTTTATTTCCAAGATATATCGAATGGGACTCCAATTCATGACTTACAAGCGAATGAGAACGGTGAGAAAAAAATTTAAAAAAAAGTGAAAAAAAAAAGTTTAAATGTTTAAAGTTTAAAAAAGAAATTGGATAGAGCCAATTTCAGGAGCTATTTGGGCCAATGAAAGAGTTGGACTCGTTTGGCCAAACCACTCCAAAGTTAGGGCTTAAAAACTGTCAAACCAGGCACATTTGGCCTGAGTTCAATCAAAAAATCTTAACTCAAGGATTGATCAGCCAATTTGAATGGACCCTTTTTGGTCAAATAGCCACCATTTGGGGCCATCCAATGTGCCAATGGGATCATTCCTTGATCAAGATTGGTTCCTAAGTTATGCCACAAAAACATGAATTGGCGTCGAAATGGTCTCTAGTCTCTACCCTGGTTCCATGTGTAGTATCAAATTGGAATTTGGAGCCACTTAAAACATGTGTAATATTTCCAACTCTTCTTCCAGTTGGTCAACCGCGTCAAGAACAGTCTGAGCACGAGTGTGTGGACTGCGGCCAAGAATGACTTGGGCTCTTTGGTGGTGCTGTTCACCAAATTCGGCGTTTAGTCTCAAACAAACGCTCTAACGGATCAATTGACGTGTTGTGGAAATCAATGGAAAAAATGTTTAATTGACTGAGCACATAATCGGACTCTAAATCTAAAATGCATATTTGGAATCATAAACATTTTTTGTATACTTTTAACTTTTTGTTTATCCGTAGAAATTTGTCCTCTCACCATTCTCATAAACAATTTCACCACCAAGTCCACACATTGATTGATCAAATTTGAAAAAATCTCCTCACTTCATCATTGGAACACGCTGATGCACGAAATGTCCCGCTTCAGAAAATGCACGAAATGTCCCAGAATTTGATAGAAAAAATAATAATAATAACACTTAATTGGAATTATTTATTATTTCAAATTTTCTTGAACACTGTTGGCCCACCCCTCTAATATCCGTCAACTTTGACTCCAAATTCTGGGACATTTCGTGCATTTTCTGAAGCGGGACATTTCGTGCCCGAGACATTTTGTGTACGCGCCATTGGAACACACTCATCAGCCATCAGCTGGAGGTTGTCACAGAGGTCACCACAGTCTCATTGGATTGGATATGGCGGTGCATTGACTGCTTGCTGGTGTCCAAAATTGGCTTCTTCCCTGGCCACGGTTGGCGCATAAACATTTGGTGTTGCGTCAGAAAATGGCTTCTGATTTGTTAGCAGTGGCTTGATGTTGTTCATTTTCATGAATGAGCACACCTGAAGCAAACAAAAATGTCCAAAAGCTCCAAAGATCGAAACACAAATTTCAAATGTCCAACAGAAATTCGCCGAACAATTTAAAAAAAAAGTACGGGAGTCGAAACGTTGAATTTGAACAAATTCGCACTCAATGTTTGGGAACAAAGAATGATAAAATGTGTCAATATTGAACAATATTGATTTGTCTAATTTATATAAAAATATTACTTTCGAAAATTTGATTTCTCTAGAACAAACTCAATTGCATAAATGTATTTAGTGAAAAGTGAAAAAATGTTTTTTAATCATTATTGAAAAAATTCAGAATTTAACCACAATGGTATAAAGGGGCTTTGCGGTCTCTTTATTGAGGGTCATATGCCAAGTGGAACTTTATTTTTGAATTTTTTTATTTAAAATTCAATTTTAAAAATTATTAAAAAAAAATTACTTTTCATACTATGATAATCTGTGCTTTCTGGATCTAAGTCCAATTTTTTATGCCAATTTTCTAAGCTCTAAACTTCTTTGATTTTCTAAATCTAAACAATTCGCAAACTCACTTGTCCAGGCAGCTCAGCCAGAACCCCCTTTGCCAGAAGTGACTTCAAATGGGCCTGAGCCTGCGCACTTTGGCCAAATCCGTTGGGCGGCATGAAGTCGCGGAACGGCACAAACTGGACAATGTCTCGCTGGGCGCTGCGACCGCCCAACGAGAGGGCGCAATTGTCCGCGTCCAGTGCGTCCATTTTGGCGAACTGGTCACCCCCGATGCCCACAATGATGACGGAAATGGGCTGCTGCGAGGCATCAATGATCGCCCGAACGGTGGCCTCCATGTCGCTGATCACCCCGTCCGTCAGAATCAACAGCACCTGGTGCGAGGGGAATTCATTTTCATTTTTTTTCATTTATTCAAACAACTAAGGACGTATAAAACATCACTGACAAGTTGCAATAAATCGGTACAAAGTTAGTTGGGAAATATCGATGATACGGAAGTGTCTAATTTCAAAAAATTAAAAGTTGGTGTGCAATGTTTAATTTAGGCCGCAAAAAATTGTACACGTTAGGCTTAGACGTAAGCCAAGCACAGACTAAACTTTAGTTTAGGCTAAAGTTAAGCATCATAAAAACACTAAAACAAAGCTGAAATTAATCAAACGTGCTGCCTAAGCCCACAATTATAAATGGCAAATGATAATCAATTTTTTTGTCAAAAGACTATGCCAAGATAAGAAATATTGTGTAAAATACGAAATATACCTACCCCTACTACCTAGGAAGAGAGAGGGAGATGAAATTTTTTTCTAAATACCAGAAAAAAGTTAATACAATTTTAGTGAAGACCAGCTTAGATGGTGTGCTAATCTGACCAGTCTTGACAAAGTCATGCCATTTCAAATGTTTAGCCTAAGCATATTCTCAAACCTAAGCCTACTTCTAAGCTCAAAGTGTATCCCATCGTTGTAATTTTAGCCTAAGCCAATGTAAGTCTAAGCCCAAATTCACTAAGCCCAACATTAGGCCTATTTCTAAGCCTAAATTGTAGTCAAGCCAAGTAAAATTTGATGGTGCCCAATTCCGGATCCCCCCCCCCCCCCACCCCCGGTATTTTTAGTTTTCCTTGCATAGTTATATGTCATTAGGTTGCGTTGCCCAAACGACATGTAGGTACATGCTTGGTTCAAAAAACTGCACAAATCCCATGAGAATGTACCTACCTGGTAACGAGAGCCGTCCCGCGGGAACTGGCTTGCGCGAAATGCGAATTCACGAATGGTCGGCGCAAAGTTGGTCGGCCCATACAGCTGGGTGTTGCACACTGCGTAGCGGTACCCATCCAAAACGCCTTGGATGCCGTTGACAGTGCGCTCAAAGTTGTTCAGGCGCAACGGGAACATGTGGCTGACGGTGAAGGCGGGCGGAATTCGGGCACCTGAGAAACATAAAGTGTCTATTCAAATTAATGCGCAATATCAATGGGATATGTCCTGACAATGGGGCACCAAATGTGAAATTTTACAAAATTTTCCCAAAGAGTAAAACCAATCGTGGTAATTTTAACACAATCAAAGCCAAAGCCTAAGCCCAATGTTTAAGCCTATTCCTAAGCCTATATAACCTAAGCGCCCAAGCCATTCTCCCAATTCCGATTAGGAGCTCTGGTGCTCGCCGACTTTCCCTTCATGGCGTTTTACTCACCAAATCCCAGCGCCTCGAACTGCTTGGAGCGATTGTAGTGCTCGCAGATCTCCAGCACCGAACAGATGGCGCACTCGTACTGGTTCAGGTAGTTGGCGTTCACAAAGTGCAGTGAATTGGAACGCGTCACTTCCCCGTTGGATGCAGTCAGATCCACCGAAACGGCGAACTCCAGTTGCAGTCTGCCAAAAAATGAAAGTGTTAAGCTTTATTGGGTTGATTTGCTCAATTGATCAAATCAAATTGATTTGGTTGATCAGATCATTCGTATTGTACGAATGCACAGGATCAGCTGATCAGATCATTCAATTGAGATTAGTCAGATTATTTGATCACATCAATTATTCAATCCCATCAGATTCATTTTAATCCGCTGAACGGTTCAATTGCTCTGACAAAATCAATCATTCAGATCAATTCAACCGATCATATCAAGGTGTGATCAGAGATTGATTGAGTCGATCTGATCGGTTGATCAGATCAGTTAGGTTTGACCAGTTGATCAGGCCTTGTCGATCAAATAAGTTTGAGCAGATAATTCGAGATCTCGTGATCAGTTGCATGGCTTGCCCTGCAGAGATGTAGTCCAAAAATGTGTGCTCAATGCGCAATTGGACGTCCATGAAGTGCAGAGTTCCATTTGTCTTTGTTTTGCCGCCCTTTTGCTTCACCAGATCAATTCGTATGCCCCTTTGTCTCGTCAATGCGTTGATTGAAGTAGACAAAGCGCCAATAAGTCGGTGGCTGAAATGCAAATGAATCTATAGTTTGGAGATCCCAAAAGTGATTTTGTAGAGCCAAATATGCGCTACAAAATGGCCTTTTGAATTGTGAATGGAATCGATTGGTCCAGTTTTGGCATGGTTTTGGGCCCAAAACGGGGGAAATGCCCGATTTGTGCAAACATTTGGCCATAACTCGGCCAATTGCTGGGCCACCAGGGAGCTGAACAGGCCATTTTTGAGGGGACACTGTTTTTGGGCTCCCGAATGGCATTTGGATTCAAATTTTTGGCTTAAACCATGGCGAAGATATGGCTTTAAAATTCCTTTCAATTCTCAAACGTACTCTCCAGACGACTCTCGTCGCTCGTAGCACTCAATGGCGAATTCACGATTTTTGTCTGCATCCGGCCCAATTCCGCACAGATGGCGCACAGGCTCTTCAAACGGCCGCCACTCCGGCGGAGTTATTGCCGGCTCTGTTCGATGGACCTAATTGGATATAAAATCAATACTTGATAAAAAAAATTGAGTACTTGTTTAAAATAAAGTATTTGTTGAAAAATCAAGTATCTGATAAAAATCGGATACTTGTGAAAAATCAAATATCTGATAAAATTTAAAATTCGAATATTTGATTAAAAATCAAGTTTCTGATTAAAAATCAAGCATTTTATGAAAAATCAAGTTTTTGATGAAAAATCAATGGTTTTCGATTATTGCGATATGAAATTGTGAAATTGATGTCAAATATATTGAACTTTTTTTACCATTTGTCGAGAGCCATCTGCGTTGAGGCGATAGAATTCCAAGAATGCCTCAGGGCCCGGGCCCATTAAGCTGCGCAGCAATTGACTGCCCATCGCCAGCCCAACGCCATGGCACACAAAGTGCACCGTTTCGCGCTGTCCCTCGTCCACTTCTTCGGCGCGCACAATCAACACGCCATTGCCATGGTTGGCTGCTCCACTAAAATGTCACGCGACTGATAATATTATCCAAACCGACTGATTGATCATATTTTGATTCTGATCACCACCATTACTAGATTTTCAAATCAATCGATAATTTTATTTGCTCATGCAACCCCGAATATAGTTATGGATGGATTGATCCTACTGATCAAATCTGCAGATTGATCAAACTTTCATGTCCGATTGAACAATCTGGATCAAGGCAATGATTAGTCGAATTCGGTCAGATCATTCCGACTAAGAGTGAAGGGATTAGTCATACATATCTCATCAGTTTGATCAACAGAGCTATCTAGCCAAAAAGTTCATAATTAGCGAAAAGCATTAAGCAATTCAAAGGCCTTACTTCAAGGGGATGTGAAGTGCGCCGTCCGGTGCGGCCACAATGTCGGCTAGTTCCGCTTCGCAGCGTCCCAAAAAGTCGTGGTCGTGGAGTAGCGCCGACTCGGAGTCAATGTCGTAGCTGGACAAAAAGAACATGATCATTGATCAAGGTGCAGATCGGACAGATCAAGGCTCTGATAAGTACTTATTTAGTTAAGATCCCGACTGATCATAGAACTGAGTGGAACCATAACTGATCAAGGCTTCAAAGTGATTAGGCACTGATCAAGGGGATATAAACTGATCAATACAATAAAATCAAATATTAACACCAAAATTGTTTTGTAAGTATAGATTTTGATTAATTTTGAACATATTGATCATCTTTGATTACTATTGATCCGTTGGTAAATATTTGATTGGGGTGATTTGATTTGGTAAAATTATTTTATGTGCTGCTCACATGTTGAAGCGGAGCAATTGCTTTGACTCGAAGTAGTAGTTGACCACGATTTTTTTGTTCCACTGCGGGTTCAGACTGTTCTTGATGCAGTCAGTGCGACCGATTTCGGCGAATTGCATTTGTCCGGGCGCACCTTTGGGCAACAGTTCTTCCACTGCGCACAACGGGTCCGACTTGGAAAAGGCATCTTTGTTGGCCAACGATCTGAGGTAAGTGAATGATGATGATGTTTAATGATCTGTTGAGCAAAGAACAAAATGATCTAGTTAACATTCTGATCAAGATAAACTAACTCAAACTGATCGGAGTAAATTAATTTTTGTGAAGTGAAAGCTTACCTTGCGGACAGCATCAACTCAACGCGAGTGCATGGACCCGGATCTTTGGTGGCGTTCATTGATCGAAGTTGTTGGAAAATTTGAATAGATGGGAAGAGCAATGAGACTGAAGAGTCTGAAACGGTTGAAGAAAGAGCTGAAACTACTGAAATGAATTCAGAACTCAATTGAACGTTTTAATTTAAACTTTGGTGGACCATTCAATGAACAATCAAAATAGAAGTATTGCGCAATTGGTTGAATGAACAGAGTAGGCGAATAGATATAAATGATAAACTTTAAAAAGGAATATTTTTTTTTCACCCAACCAAAAATATTTATTAGTATTTCTTTCATCCAGATTTAGGAGGCAGATATGATCATTCTGGAGAAAGTTATGACATGTCGAACTTCAGTGGGGCCGTGCCCCCTTCCCGAACTTAGGCCAAAAAAAGCCTACTTGGCTATACTTTTGGCTTAGACGTAGGCTCAGTTTAAGCTAAGCCTAAGCTAAGCTAAGCTTGCCTTGGCTCTAAGCTAAGCCTAAGCTAATGCCTTGGTTCTAAGCTAAGCTTAATCTAAGTGCTGGGCGAAAAAAAAATTTTTTTTGGTTGGGCGAAAAAAATGTAAACCTGGGCGAAAAAAATGACGGCCCTTTAAAAATATCTGCCGGAACGATTAGTAATAGAACAACTATAGGAAATAAGAAGTAAACATCCATTTGCAGCCGCGCATTTTATTGATTGGAGAATTGCGGCGGAATGCGGAACGATCGCCAATAAAAATGGGATGCGTTAAAATGCGTTGTTAAAAATATACTACGTGTGTTTCTCAAATTTGCTGACGCAGAAATTGTCTAACGAGGTACATTTGTAACAAATTGACGTAGAATAAGAGAAATAGTACATATATAGGTATAGGTGGAAGGTACAATACCTAGGTACATAAAACATAAATGCAAATGAGGAGGAGATGAATGCACGTCATTCTTCAACGGGCCTCTGGCTTTTCGCGGACCACAATTTTACAGCGAAAAGGCGTGAGAAATGGAGCTGTTTGGGCCGAGAAGGAAGATAGATATGTGGAATAAGCGGGGAAAAAGGACAGCGGCTAGCGGCGGCTCAGCCACAAGGCCACAACAAGGCCAAAATTGACATCATTCGTAATTTATTTCAGCAGCCAGCGCTAGCCAAAGCTGCCCAATGCCATGGTTGCTGCTGCTGGTGTCTAACCGTCTAACGGAAAACGGAGACAGAGAAAATAGAAAAACAGTAGCAGTTGTGAGGTTGTGACCTTGTGACCAAGAGAGAGGTTAAATTAAAAATAGAAGCAGTCTATGCGAATAATGGTCGTTGGCCAATGGCCACTAGTACTACTACTAGGTACTATAGGTATCTAAGTATCTATTGTAAATTGTAATTGTATCTTTTATGTTTTAACCTTTTTGATGTAAATTTCTATAGTTCTCTAATCCTCTATTCTCTACGCATCTATTCATTTTTATATTTTTAATTCATTTTTCATATACAATTTAAAATCGTTATTTTTTTGTAAAACTTGATCATTTGATCGCAGCGTTCTACGTGATTTGTATGTTGGTGCTGATCTTTTTTATCACACTTCACATCGCTGCAAATATAAAGGCATCGAGATGTGTTGTTGTATTTTATAGCTGATAGCACAAACAATCCAAAAGCACCAAATGATTCGCGGCGGCGGCCCCATAAAATGGGACCTTCCCTGCATTTTAAGCTCACTTCGCTTCACTTCACTTCGTCCACAATCCACAACTTTACAGTTCATAGTCCATAGATCGCTTCAATTCCAGTCTGGTTCACCAAAAACAATTCGGAAAAATGGAATGCAGTGAGTATTATTATTATTCCTTTTAAATTCATTTTATTCTAAATTTTGCTTTTTAGACTGCTGCAACCACAAAAGCAATGGCAATGAATGCCTCAGTGACTGTCTTGCTGCGAAGTGCCAATGCTCCGCTACGAAGCCAATGGGATTTGGGACGATGGCTATTCTGGGCGGAATAACGCCGGAGCGCTGGGACATGCATCAGGTTTTATAGATCAATGATTAGATCGATAAGATGATGGGTGGAAGTGATCGGATAGATAAAATCAGATATAGCGATCGGATAAGGTTGAATAGATGACCTGATCAAATCGCTGGCAAGCTGATCACTTCAATCAGATTAAGTTGAAACGATAAGACGACCAAGGAGTCCAAATCAAATCTAATGACCAAGCATCGAATGAATAAGGATTAGTTTAATCGTGAACAATCGGATTATATCATTTATATGGTTCGACTGAATCATATCAAATCGTTCAATTCAAATCGGATCTATTTCCACAAGATTTCAGAAATATCAGTTTCGATCATTAGATCAATTTATCAAGTAATTATCAGAATCAATCAATTTTGGATCAAATAATATTTCTATCAGATCAATTGATCTTATAATACCAAATTTGTTATCTTTTCTAAATTCCAGATCACACCACCGATTTCGCTGTCCACCAACTACAGGCTGCTCAAGTCGGACCAAGCCAAGGGCCACATGTACGTGCGGGAGGGCAACCCGACACGGGATCTGCTCCAGGAGAACATTGCCCAAATGGAGAGGGCGCGCCACTGTCGCGTGTTCGCCTCTGGAATGGCGGCAGTGGCCGCAATGGCCAATTGGCTGCACAGCGGCGACCACATCATTTGCTCGGATGACGCCTACGGGGGCACGAGCAGCTATTTCCGCGAGGTCAGCCGGGCACATTACGGCATGGAGGTGGACTTTGTGGACCTGACCAATGCGGAGAAGCTGCGCACTGCACTCAAACGGAACACAAAGGTACGCAAAAAATGTGTTTGCAAATGGTAGACAAAGCTAACAAATTTTTACACCTACCAAAAGTGCCATTGTAAAGCCACCAAATGCATATTCCGAATGCATAAAGCGACGCTTTTCGATTGATTCACTTTTAGCCAAGTTTTGATCAATAAACTTCCAAAAATGGCGCTTTATAGATTTTAGACCATAACTTGGCAAACATTTAGCCTATCAAAAAAGCTTAATATATTATTCGATAGAGAAACTTTTAGTCTATAAAATGGCTTATGAATGATGGGCTAAATTCCAATAATTCTGCTCACAGAATTCATGATGATCAATCTTTTCGTGTTTCCTATTTTCAGATGGTGTGGTTCGAGTCGCCTACAAGTCCGCTGCTGAAAGTGGTCGACATTGAGGCGGTTGTGCGCACTGTGAAGGCGCACAACTCGGAGTGCCTTGTGGTGGTGGACAACACCTTCATGACGCCCTACTTTCAACTGCCGCTCCAATTTGGGGCGGACGCCGTGATGCACTCGCTGACCAAATACATCAACGGGCACACCGATGTGCTGATGGGCGCAGTGGTGACCAACCAGGAGCACCTGGACAAACACTTGTATTTCCAACAAAAAAGTGAGTCATAAGTCGAAAAAACGATCAAAATCATCAGATCAGAACAGTCGAATAGATCAAATTCGAGTAGAATAAGGACGATTTAAAAATCACTTGTTGACCAAGTCGCCAACTCAGATCTGTTATTGTGATATCAGTTAATCAGACCGATTTGATTAGCTCTATCAACTCAGATTTAGCGATCAGATTTGATCATTTATGTAAATCAAATCGGGGCAACAAAATATTGGTGCACTCTTCCATTTCAGTTTGTGGTGCAGTTCCGTCCCCATTTGACACATATTTGGTCTTGAGAGGCATCAAAACAATGCATCTCCGGATGCGCCAGCACTCGGAGAATGGTCTCGCCGTGGCGCGCTTCCTGGAGAAAGATGTGCGCGTGGACCGTGTGCTCTATCCGGCGCTGGAGTCGCATCCCCAGCACGAGGTGCACAAGCGCCAATGCAGCGGCATGTCCGGCATGGTCTCGTGCTACCTGCACTCCAGCAAACGCGAAGAATCCGAAAAGTTCTTGGCCAGCCTAAAGGTAACAAATCCCAAAAAACCCTTTGTCAATTGATGATCTTGAGAGATGTTCCAGAACAGTTTAAGATTGAATCAGAACACATTTTTGGACAAGAATCAATACACTAGTTGATCAAATTGATTTTACCAGTACTAAGTAATTGAGATCAGCTCTAGAAATTCCCAGCAGATCAAATCAGATACAAACTGATCATTGATAAATTGATTCCAATCAGTCACTTAACACTTTGTATCGATCAGTTTCATCAAATTATTTTCCAAAGATGAAGCGATCGATCAAAATTCACCACTGATTGGCCATTGATCAGCTCTAGAGAACATCCCGGCAAATCAGGTGTGGGAATCAATCTATCACAGATTGATGCGTATTTTGGCGCACACTGATAATTGATTAAGGTTTTCATGTCAAACTCCACTTAGTTTCTATTCTTTATTTGGTGGCTCTTTCACTCACTTTGTACCCTCATAACAAATGGAAATCTATCCCTTTTCTGCCCAATTTTTTGCCCTTTTTATAGGTGTTCAAGTCGGCCACTTCTCTGGGCGGATACGAGTCGTTGGTCAGCATGCCCGCTGCCCAGTCTCAGGCACATGTGCCCCCAGAAGTGCGCGGCCAGCTCGGCATCGGGGACAACCTGATTCGACTGTCGGTGGGCTGCGAGGACGTGGAGGACCTGCTCCACGACTTGGACCAGGCACTGGGGGCGGCACTTGGAAATGCTGGAAGTGCTTAGGATACACTAAAAGGCAAGAACGCGTTGCACTTGTGTATGGACTTGAAATCAACGAGTGGAATGAATGGATAGTGTGATTATACAAAACATTTCTGAATCGTGGTCCTCGGTTTCCTGTGCCGAATAGATGAGTTTCAGCGTTACAGTCGGGGGTATTTGATCTTTGATGGGCCATATCTCCGCCAGATTTAAGGCTAAGAATGTGATTGAGATTCCAGCATTACCCCCGCTTTTGGCCACTTGTCCAGAGAATGTGTCAATTGTACTGGTTTTGTTTCTTGTCGAGATATATGTGGCCTGTCAAACACACTAGTGCTCAACCCTTCCTCGCCCTCTTGTGCAAGGCTGGGCCGATCATTCACAAAATTATCAAACAAAAATTTCGAACATCGAGCGTTCGATGCCCCAAGACCCCAGTAGGTCCAATGCTCATCCACCATTAAACCACTATCCCTAATAGGTGCACTTTTGTGGCCCAGAAGACCTGAGAGAGTAGCCAATTGGGAAGTGAGGAAATGGAGTTTGGGTTTCCCCTAAGTAGACTGGAGCAAGAAGACGGCACAATATTGCCTTGCCCAGTGATTGAGTCGGAACGTCTCTCGTGACAGTATGACGGTGCTCCATTCCCATGGGAAACACTTCAAGTGTGCCAATTTGAGCGGATTAGGCGACATTATTGCCCACCGCAAATGTCACACTTTTGCGGAGGAATCACTTGAATGTTGTCTCCCGCTCGCTTATTGTTAATCAGAACCCCAGAGTGGTGTCTGTCTTCGGGCGCTGTCCAGCGCCGGAACAAGCCCTCCTCCATCGGGTTTCAGCGCCAATATTGTGCCCGAAAAAAGTAAGTTGTCCAAGCTCCCAGTGCCGGCGTCTCCGGGTTTTCACTCTTCAGCACTGCGCTTCTCATTTAAAGGCTGTTTATTCTTCCCACTCCTCCATTTGATCAGTTTTAGTTTTGGCTTTGTTTTAGGGTTGAGCGGAGGATCGAGATTTCGGGCCCATTTTTGGGATAGGGGTTTCCAGGCTTTAAAAAAGGGGTGATTCGATACCGATTAGATCGAGATACGGTATGGCCAAAAAATGCCCAATTTGCCCACAGATTTGGCGCATAAACCAGAGTCTGTGCCTTTCTGGAGCAGTTTGGGTCTCTCCGTCCTGTGTTCTGGGACTTGAAATCAAAAATAATTTGATTCTGAAAAACTTGTCAGCGAGTCACCTAAATTCGCCGAACCTTTTTGGGCACGTGATTTGCATAGCCTTGGCACTCATAGCCTTGGCACTTGATATTCCATTTCAAAACAATTTGTGCACAATATTTTCTTGATATTTTAAAGTTTGCAGGTTTGCAGCTGAGAAGAGATACCTAAGCCCCATGCTCATTCGCGTTGTGATCGTTCCAGCGCTACCACTGCTGCTCTTGACCATTATTGCCCTGGTGTGGCAATGCTACGCACAAAATTCGACTGCCAACGGGACGACGACGACTTCTTCAAGTTCAACGCAATCCACTGGCGTCGGCGTCACCGCTCCGATCATACAATTGAAGGTAAGACTGTGAATGCCGCCAATTGGGCACCAAATGAGGAATTTTTTCAGAAAAGAGAAACTAACATGATTTTGTGAAAATTATAGCTCATTCAAATCCAAAAAACAATAATTTGACAAACACGATTTGCAATGATATTATTTCCCAATTTGCATACAGGTTGGCCTGTTGTTCGCCAATGGCTCTGCGCGACTGCAAACGCTGTTCGGCTTTGGCCAGGTAAGCTTGATCTTGTTTAAGGGCTACTATTGTAGCATCGAACATATTTTGACGTTTTCATTCTCAGTCGGCGCCCGCCATCACGCTGGCCCTCCAACGAGCCAGCACTGAGCACCTGATGGACAACGTGAACATCAGCTTCTCGTGGAAGATCTGCGACTGCGACCAGCCCCGGGCGGTCGGCTACACCAACGAGTTCATTCTGAACGAAAAAATCGACGTCATCATCGGGCCGCCATGTGTTTTGGGTAAAAACTATGAAAACAACGAATGCAATTTGCTGAGATCGTGATTCGACAAGCTTGAATAGGCTTACTAGGCTAAATAACCGACTTGGTCACTCACTTTTGGCTTAGATATGCAAATGTCGTTTACCGCTGATTTAGCGTCGCTGGTGTCTGGGCTGGACGCTGGCTTCTACAACACGCCAATTTTTGTCTGGGGCGCCTCGGTGGCCACCGATTTCAGCAACACCACACTGTACCCGACACTGACCAATGTGAACACGAACACACAACTGTGAGTCGCCACCAATTTGGTGGAAATGCCAAAAAAGCATGTGCCCAAAATGCCACACACAGGCTGTCGATGGGCGTGAACGCAGTGCTGATGCAGTTCGGCTGGACAGAGGTGGCCTTTGTGTACGTGCCGGACCAGGAGAGAATGTAATCAATGCTTTGTTCAATGGAATTTGAATATTTGAAATATGTATAGCACGCCAGTAAATCTACAGAATAGCCCAAGCTTAGGCTTAAGCATAGGCTAGGCTTAAGGCTTAAGCTTAGGCTTGCTTATATGCTTTGGCTAAAATAACCTAATTGACTAGAACTAAAAAATTGTTCACAAATGGGAAGTAGTAGTTTCCTCAAATTCTCAATACATTCCATTGGATTCAAGAGTCGCTTTTAATGGTCTGTTTTGGTGACTTTATCAATGTTCAACTTTTAGATCAAATAATCGCTTTTTAATTATAATTCCAATTTTTATAGATTTATTAATTTTTGGAATTTATTTTAGGATGTGCCAATACTTCCAAAGGGATTTTGCGATGATCGCAAACGCCAATCCCAACCTGACCATCACGTACACCCAGCAAATGGATTCGAGCTCAGCCAGCATGCACTACGCCCTGGGCGCGCTCAGCAACCGCTCCCGAAGTTGGTCCATTTGGTCCAAAGCTGGAATTTTGCACATTCCCTCACCCAGTTGTGGTCTCTTGCTTCGACAACGAGTACGACAGACGCAACTTTCTGTTGGCCATTTACGACGCAGGCCTTGCGAAGAGTGACGAGTACGTGTTCATTTTTGGCGCGCTACGCAGTCAAGGCATGCTGCAGCAAGGTGAATGTCTAAATATGTGCACAAGGAACATGTTGATTGGGCGACAGGAGAAATTTTGACGAGCCATATCTTGATCAAAGAATAGATCCCCAAAAGTGATTTGGTAGAGCCAATGATGCACTACAAAATGGCCTTTTGAATTGTGAATGGATTGTGGTGGTTCAGTATTGACCTGGTTTTGGGCCCAAAACGGGGGAAATGCCCGATTTGTGCAAACATTTGGCCATAACTCGGCCAATTGTAAGCTATGGCTTTTAAAAGTTTCCTGTTGCCCAATGGTCATTGTCAAAGATGTGCACCGAGAGGGGTTTTTTTTAGTGAATCTAGATTTGTCCAAAGCAGTGACGTCCGGCGACAATAACAGCATAACCTACGAGGGAATGTGGGTGGACAAGGCGGGCACCAACGCGGATGGGCGCGACGCAGACGCGCTGGCGGCTGTCAAGCGCTCCATGGTGGTCGACTTGGAGAACCAGTCGACCACCGACATTGATGCCTTCATTGCCCAAATGTACGCCCAGTTCGGCCAAGCGCCATTCTATTGCGACGCCGACTGCATGGGAGGCAAAGCGCAGGTGAGTCGAGAATCTTAAAAAACTGAATTTTCAATGCGTGGTCCGATTTCATATTTTGATCAATTCAAAAATTTGATCACTTTGATCAGTCCTAATTCAAATACTTCATCATTTGATCAGTCCTGGTCATCAATTGATTCATCTTTGATCACTTTTGTTGATTAATCTTTGATGACTTTGATCAGTCATGATTCAATACTTATTATTGGATTGGCTAATTCAATACTAATCAGTAATCACTTTGATCAGTCCTGATCCTGATCACAAAAAGATCTATATAATCAACCGAAACCGATTTCAGGCCAACCCCTCCCAGTACGCGAGCACCCTCTACGACGTCACCTACACGTTTGCGCGCGCAGTTAACAAAACTATGCAATTGTATGGACCGCAGAGCAAGGCGCAAATACAAAACGGGACATTGTTGAGTGCGTGCTTTTTGATATCTCTCTTCAAACATTGGCTTCTCTTTCAGGTATGCTGAGCCAAGGCGTATTCCAAGGTGTTTAAAATCAAAAGTTATTGCAATCAAAGATGATTAATGAACTTTTTGTCATTTGATAGCCATTACCAGGGGCTATTTTGGCCAAAAAAAGAGTTGGACTCGTCAATCAAAAAAGCATAGCTCACGGATTGATCATTACAGGTGAAACAGGCACTGTTGTGATCGACGACAGTGGGCTTCGCCAGCCGACATTCTTTGTGACGATGTTGGATGGAAGTGCAACGCCCAAGCCGGTGATCAACGTGACCATCAGCAACATGACTGTGTTCACGCAAAACATGTACACTTCGCCGGCCGCCCTCTGGATCAACTACGGCGGCAAGCAGCCTCAGACCACTCCCCGCTGCGGCTACAGCGGCAAAGACTGTCCCCAGGTGAGGCAGAATAGCCATCAATTGTGCAGTGTTTAATTGGTTGTTTGTCCATGATGGAGTCCCGTTACTGCTCGAACTTGGTGGTCTCTGGATCAAGAGTTAAAAAAACCAAAAAGTCAATTTTTGTTGTCTTATTCAAGTCCTCTTGCCAAACAAAATCTAGCGGAATCAAGGTAAGGCCCTTTTACGAGCCGTTTTACTGCTCGAAGTTGATGAGCTCTAGCGGAGATTCTGGTTACATTTATGGCATGACGATTGCCTTCCTAAATTGATTACAGATAATTGATCATTTCATCGGCATAGCCTTCCTTATCTAGAATAAGTCATAACCTTGTCCACAGCATAATTTTGGTACAGTGAACTTTGTGAGAAGAAGCATTTAGTACTTATAGAAGACTGGATGAACGCCCTGAAATCAAGGGCACCTGGTTCGAGCAGTACAAGCCAAATAGAGCCAGATGGATTCAAGATGGTTGCCATAAGGCCATAACGGATGAGTAGCGAGTACATTTTGAGTCAAACGAGTGCACTCATTTTTCAAATACAGGACGTGACTGTCTACGTGATCTGCGGCGCTGCACTGGTCCTGTTGTTGGCAATTGCCACTGGAGGCGGCATTGGCTACGCAATGCGGTAAGCACAAAATGGCGTTGGGATTCGTCACAAATCCATTTTTTGTTTGCAGCGAGAAAATGAAGGAACGCGAACGGCTCACCCGCGAGTGTGTGATCCCGTTCAGTGAACTGCGCAACCTGAAAGAGCTGCGCAGCAACGAGAACCTGAGCAACAAGAGCGAGAACGAGAAGAGCATGCGCAGCATGCATAGCAGTGTCTCGGGTGCGTGGAATACTTGTGTATACCTAATTGCAGTCCTAGTGCAATCTAAGCCAATGTGAATTGCTCGTCCATCCTCTTCTCGTACTCGTCAGCAAAATCGGGACGAGAGAAGGAGCCCAAAATTTGGGCGATGAGCTGATGAGGCGAAGAGCCAAAAATACATAATGATGACTTGATGACGAGGGGGATGGAAAATTCGTTTAAATTTAGATAGGATTAGGCTAAAATAAAGTCACTTAAAAGGTATTGGTTAGTATAACTTGGCAAGGAATAGAGCTAGAAGAGTGATCATTAAAATAACTGGACAGATAGATCTATGGAAGTTCCACAAAAAGGCATTTAAAGAGAATTGATTGGTTCAAATTGGGCCATAAATGGCCAAAAACTCCAAAAATCCAGGATATTTTTTAAACATCTGGCCGTAACTTGGCATTTTTGCACTTGTTCAGGTGGGACCAAAGCGATCTCGTTGAACAGCGACACCAAGAAGTTGGAGACCGAGGACTACGCCCTCTTTGCCTACAATCGCGAAGTGGTTGTGGGCACCAAGTACGCGGTCCGTGTGCGCATCGACAGCGCCGACTTGGTGCATCTGAGAAAGGCAAACACAATTTCCAATTAAATCTATTTTTTGGCAAAATGTTTGACATCCAAAAAATACCTATATTGTAGTTACCTAGTCATTTGTCATCTGAAATATTGCTGTATATTTTGCTCGTTTTTAGCTCCGCCAAATGGATCACGACAATTTGAACAAGTTCATGGGCGTTTGCCTGGATGCGCCCATTCTGTACGCTGTGTGGAAGCATTGCCAGCGGGGCAGTCTCAAAGTGAGCTTGGGCAAAAATGGAACTCGTGATATAAGTAAAATGGACTCCAATTGAGTTTAGGCTAACAATCTAAATTTTGGTGTCCAAGACAATTTAGGCTACTTTTAAAGCCTAATTGAGTCTTCTAAATCTAAAGCCTAATTAAGTCTTCTAAGTCAAAAGCCTAATTATTTAAGTCTAAAGCTATAAGCTCAGTCACTTAATAGCTTTAAATTGCAATAAGACATCTAACTGTGGAAATTTAAATAAATTTAAAATTTTGTAGCAAGTCATTGCGAAGGAGCAGTACGTCGGAGACACGTTTGTCATGCTGTCGTTGATGCGAGACATTGCCAATGTATGAAATGGCATTCTTTTTGAAATCCAAAAAACAAATTTTAGGGCCTGATTGCCATCCACCAGTCGTTTGTGGGCCACCACGGGATGCTGAGCTCGGAGAACTGTCTGATCAACGACCGCTGGCAAGTGAAGATCAGCGACTTTGGGCTGAACATGATTCGCGAGAGTCAGCCGGCCAAGAAGAAGAGATTGCTTTGGAGCGCGCCCGAGCTGTTGCGCGAGAACGACCGAAAGGGCTCCAAGGAGGGCGACGTGTACAGTTTCGGCATTATTTGCGTGGAAATGATGAACCGGGAGACGGTGTGGAATGGCGTGGAGCGAGAGGACGACGTGGAAGGTAAAATATTAAAAGAGAGACATTGTCTAGTGTCTACAAAAGATGAGATGAGAAATGATCACTGAGACACTAAGATTCTATGAACAGATTGACTTTGGCATTGACATTAGAAAATCAATGTCATGTAAATGTCAACTATCAATTTGCCTAGTACCTTCAGTTGACCTCAAGACAACATTGACTTTTTCAATAGGGGAAATGGGTGTCTCTCACACAGAGAATGGAACGCCTATCAGTGATCAATTCCTTACAGTTGTTTTGATAAATTTGCAAAGAAAGAGAGAGAAATTTGTTTAAAAAGGATGAAAAGAGGACCTGAGAATCATCACTAAGAATGGGAATTCCAACTGTGGGAGGCGGCCCAATGTAAAATGGTGAACACCCACATCCAGTTCAATGGAAGACGCTGGTTCGATTCCAGCTACGTCTGGCCTTTCTTCAGTTTTGTCTTGACATTGGCTATTTTCCTAAGGTGATATTGACACTGATATTTCAAAATTTATTGTCAACAGATTGACTTTAATTCTGATTGGCATTAAAAAATCGATGCCTCATGTCATGACGCAATGTCATCGCTGTTAATTTGCCGACTTAAGTTGACTTCAAGATTTGCAAAAAATCACTTTTCAGAAATTATCTACCGTGTCAAACGGGGCGCCCGCACCGCAATTCCGCATCGGCCCCAGCTGCATACGCGCGAGGAAATGCCCAATCAGCAGAGCATGGTGAGGGACAGATTGAACTTTTTTTTGAGGGGAGAGGGCAAGTGTGCCATTTAAAATGCATAATCCAGTTCCACCTGATTCGCGACTGTTGGGCAGAGGAGCCTTCGGAACGGCCCAAAATGGACTTGGTGCGCACAATGTTGCGGCAGATGAACACGGACGGGTCAGTTCTGCTGGTCCGAAAATGGAGTTTTATATTGTGGCTGATGTTTAGCAATCGCAACCTGATGGACTACGTGTTCGGCATGCTGGAGCAGTACGCCAGCTCGCTGGAGCAGGAGGTGGAAGAGCGCACCAAGGAGCTGGTGGAGGAGAAGCGCAAGAGCGACATTTTGCTCTATCGGATGCTGCCGCGCCAGGTGGCCGAGAAGCTGAAGCTGGGCGAAGCGGTCGAGCCGGAGTCCTTCCAGGTACAGAAATCAAGTCCCCAATTATAAATAAGCGTGGGACTTAAAAAGCCCCAATTATTTTGACAACAAAGTTTAAGCCTCTCACACTAAATAGTGACCTACGAAAAACGAACTGTACATAGCTTATTTGTGGCGTCTCGATGCGCTGAATCGAATAGCGAATAAATAACAGATCAATTCAGAGATAAAATTATATCCTGTCAGTTGATCGGACCAGATTAAATTTGACCAGTTCAAACTAGTCAGTTTGAGCATTGCTGATCAATCAGATATGTTGAGGCAGATCCGAATCAATTCCATAATAACAAATAAATCATGCCGAATTAGATCTTTAAAAATCTTGTCTGAGTGAATTGTCAATCAAATTTTTGAAAAAACAGATTTGTTGTTATACAGATGGCCACCGTGTTCTTCTCCGACGTGGTCCAGTTCACAACGCTGGCCAGCAAATGTTCCCCACTGCAAGTGAGTCGGGAGGAGAGAGAGAAACAAAATAATATTTGGAACACACCCAAAGGTGGTCAATCTGCTGAACAACCTCTATACCACCTTTGACAACATCATCGATTCGCATGACGCCTACAAAGTTGGTCAGTGAATAATGCAGAGTATTGCGAGCAAATTGCATTCAAAAATTCACCCAATTTTTAGAGACAATCGGCGACGGCTATTTGATCTGTTCCGGGATTCCAAAGCGCAACGGCGACATGCACGTCAAGGAGATTGCCGAACTGGCGTTCGCCTTCATGCGCACCGTGACCAACTTCCGCATCGACCATTTGCCGAGCGAACGCGTCAATCTTCGGATTGGCTTCCATACAGGTAACACTGAGATCGAGATTCTGATTTTTGGTTGACTAATTTTCATTTTAACTAATCTGATTTCACTGATCGGACTTTGTTCTGAATCAAGTGATCTGTTAGCATGCTGGCTCAATTCCTCAAATCCGCCATAATGTAGGCTTAAACGTGGGCTAGGCTAAGCTTGCCTAGACTCTAGACTTAATCTAAGCTAAGCCAAGCTTGCCTACCCTTTAAGCCTAAGTTAAGCTGTAAGCAAAGTTTTAGAAATTGAGTGAGGCAGCACCTCTAGTAATCCTAGTCTCCTAGTTGAATTTGATCTGAACTATCTGGACCTTTTGATACAATCAATTTGATAATATCCTGGCCTTTGTTTCAAAAGTTTTAACCCTGATCTTTTAGCTAAGCTTTCTAAGTATGCAATGTGATTGATTGTGTATTATCACTATTTCCTTACTTCCTTCTTCACAGGACCCGCTGTTGCGGGCGTCGTGGGACTGACGATGCCTCGCTATTGCCTGTTCGGAGACACGGTGAACACGGCCAGCCGCATGGAATCGAGTGGGAAACGTGAGCAACAAAAATTAGCGGAAACAGGGTGATCAAATCATATACATTTCGGTCCAGCCGGACAAATCCACATCTCTTCCGTGGCCAACCACTACTTGACCAATTTGATCGGAGGCTACGCGACCGAACCGCGCGGAGAAGTGATCATCAAGGTGTGTGAAAATGGAATTCGGAAAAGGTTACCTAATTCGCTACCAAAAATGGTTGAAAAAGCTATGCCAAATGTTTGCATGAATATTTGACGCTGAATAACTTTGTTCAGAATGGTCAGATCGGCCTATTTTTGGTACCATTCCATTCAGCTCTTAGAGAGACGCTTCGAATCAGCTATTTACTGCTGTCCTTGGTACTATTTGGGTTGAAGAAATACTAATATTTGATGGCTTTTTCAACCACTTTTGGTAGCGAATTAATCCACTCGCAATGGAATAGTGCCCAAATAAATTAAACAAAATATTTGCATTCAGGGCAAAGGTGTGATGGAGACCTATTGGCTGCTCGGCCACAATTCAGCGGAGGCATCAACCCCGATGTACAATGCATACGTGGCCAACATGGATGTCTGAATCTGCAAAATGTGAACACTGGACCAAAATCGAATGACCAATTTTGATCTCCTCAATCAATCGATGAAACTAAACGCTTCCCCCATCCGCTACAATATATTTTTCGGTTCAAACACAACACAAAAATTGGGTTTGCCACGAGATGGAAGGGCACTCGATTCTTTCTATTCATTCCATAATGGTCCTAATAGGCGTATCTCAGGATCGGCGCAACATATGTTTGCTATCTTTGCGTTGATAACCTGACAAATCTTAGTGTCCTATTGCGGGGCCAAGTAAATAGTTTGAGTCGAGTTATGACATGTCAACGTTGACAAAATAGCATAGAAGGAGACCCTTTTGGATTTGCGACTGGATTAGTTCGTTACCAAAAGTGGTGTAAAAAGCATGATCGTTTTTCATTTATCATCATCATTCATCATCAGCCAATATTTAGCTCATCATTTTAGTCAGTTCTTCTTCATTCGTCAAAATTGTTTTTGGCTCTTCTTTTTGAAGTGCTCGAGAATAGGTACATTCAAACTGTCAAAGGCAAAATCATGTGCTAGTCACGCCATTAATTGCCGATTCTGCTGGGGAAGCACCTTGCTCATTCCACACCCATTTTGGACCCGTCAGCTCTATCAGCCTCCCCCCCCCCCCAGCAGAAAGGGCATTTGCAGTTTGCTCGTTTTGCTGTGCTGTGCTGGTGGACCCTGGACCTACACACAGCTTATAGAGGAATTTGTTTGTTCCATTCAAGTGACAGCCTGATAAGTGATAACGACGCCAAACTGTTCAGCAGCAGCTGTCATTACCAACCATCAATTGCAATTGTGTGGCGAGAGAAAAGGGAATGAAAGAATGAATAAAAAAATAAAAAGGGAAAAGGACATTCCCCATTTGCTGTGCACGCTCACATCACAGCATCAGTCAGCAGCACTCAGCAGTACCAAATAATCAGAAATCACACATCAATTGCTGTGGTGCACTGGGCACTTCGTACTCAAAATCAAATGCCAAAAAACATATGTATCAATTAGTATTATATATTATATAATAAGTAATAACTAATATCTAATAACTAATAGGTAATAACTAATTTCGCATTGAATCCATTTAAACTTTTAAACAGGGAGCTCTGGTCGTTTGAACAATGGGTATCCTTGATAAGCCAAAACTGGGTTTAGACTTAAGCTAAAAATTGACCTAGAATTGCTAGATGATTGAACATACCCAGGTGCTTAAAGTTCCCATCAAAACAAGAACTCAAGACAAACATTTTAATGACATTGGTTTAAAAAAATTCTTTGCATTCAATTGCTATTTTGAGTCCCAAAAGTTGGGAGTCTTTTTCTCATTTTTTCTTTTACTGATAAACTGGCGAGAGTCGCCCCATAGTATCGACATTTTTGTAATAATAAAAGTGCTCTTCCCGTCCCCGCTCAACATCACATCGCCCAATTCCATTTCCCAGATTCACTGCAAATTCTCTCCACAGACCACTTCACTTCACTTCACCACTCCACTTCACTTCGCCGATTGCATCATCTCGTCCACACAGTTCACGTCGTTCAAGACCAGAACATCTACAAATACACAACCACTTCGCCAAGATGTTGATGGCCTCCGAGTGCAGCAGCAGTCAGTTGGGGAACGGGCCATTTCTGTGCCAAAATTTTCAATCTTAAAAATGAAGCTAATATAGGTTAACAATTAACATTTTGTCGTTTGATAGCCAATACCAGGGCACCAGGGGCTATCTGGCCAAAACGGAGTTGGACTCGTTTGGCCAAACCACTCCAAAGTTAGGGCCCAAAAACTGGTCCAACCAGGCACATTTGGTCTGAGTTCAATCAAAAAATCATAACTCAAGGATTGATCAGTCAATTTGAATGGACCCTTTTTGGTCAAATGGCCACCACTGTTGGCCATCGAATGAGCCCATGGGATCATTTGTCGATCTCGATTAAATTTTTTTAATATGCCATTTATAGATCAATTTTAAGCTTACTACTTACTACCCAATTTTCCGGACGCCATTTTGGGAGTTTGTTCTCCAAGCAAAATAGCTTCTCCATTCAGAGTGCCACAAAAACAAGTGCAACGGGCACAGCAACAACGGCGAGTGCTCCGTGTGCAAGACGTGCCCAAACGGCGTGGTGGTCAAGAACAACAACAACTATGCGCCACCGTCCACCCCGCTGGGCTTCGCCACACGCGCCATTCGCGTCGGCATCCAGCCGGGCCGCTGGGGAATGCATCAGGTTCTCAACTGGCCAAGAGCTTCTTAAAAACACAAAATTTAGTCTTTGACCATAGGGCTGGGGCAAACATAGGAGTGAGCCATTGACCGATATTTTGTTTTCGTTCGTTACTGTTCCAACATTTTGGCGAAATGTTCGTCTGTTGAATACATATCCTACGCAGTATTCATTTTCAGTTTTGCAATGGGATTAATTATCTCCCTAATTTGGAGAAAAATCTCCCTAATTTTGAAAAAATAGGGGGGGGGGCAACAAATTAGGGAGATTTTTCTCCAAATTAGGTAGATGATTATACTTATCCGTTCAGTTACCTTTTTACTCTTACTAGGTATAATCTTCTTCCTCGTCATTAAATTCGTAAAATTTGGTTTAAAATGCCTGCTAAGTGCAATTATAAATAACCACTTAATCCAAAAATAGGAATTATGTAGTGAGTTGAGATTTCCCACCCCTTGAGACTCCTCTCCACATTGAATTTTATAAAACCCAAGCCTAATAACCTCTGGTTGGGTTATTTTAGCATAAGTTTTCCCACTTCTTTGGTCAAAGCTCTATGGCCGTCACTCTTATTTTGTTCATTTTAAATTGTTTTAACAGCCTCTGGTAAACAGTTCTAACTTCTGACCCAATCGAATTTGCTATTAAATATTTTGCGCACGTCCAGATTGTGCCGCCCATTTCGCTGTCCACCACCTATCGCCAGTCGAAGCCGGGCGAGTTCGTCGGCCACGAGTACATCCGCGAGGGGACGCCCACGCGCGATCTGCTCGAGGAGAGCGTCGCCGTGCTGGAGCAGGCGCGCCACTGTCGCGTGTTCGCCTCCGGCCTGGCGGCCATTGGCGCCATCGCCAATTTTCTGCGCCACGGCGACCACATCATTTGCGCGGACGACGGCTACGGGGGCACGCACGGCTACTTCAAGGAGATTGGCGAGGAGCAGCGCGGCATGGAGCTGAGCTTCGTGGACCTAACTAGCAGCATGGACAAGTTGCGCGAGGCACTCAAGCCGAACACAAAGGTTCAATGCAAATAATGCAAAAAGCAAAAGTTTAAACATTATTAGACACTTCCATCTTCAGTCTTGGTAGAGTTATGGCCAAAAATATCCAAGAGGTGACCCACGGGAAAAAATTAGACGTCCATCTTCATTTTAAAAAGTTGTGCCCAAAACACACCGGAGGTCAAAAGGTATCTTTTGGGAATGCCTCCAAAGTGCCAAAATAAAAACTTTTCGAATTCCAAAAATTAAGAGTCCAAATTTGGACTGGAGCAAGGGCATGATTTGGTTTTCAATTCTAAAGTTTATAGTCCCAAACTTGGACATGAGCAGGGGCATGGCATGGGAGTCCTATGGTAATAAAATCAGACTTCCATCTTTAGTCTTGGCAAAGTTAATGTCAAAAATTCCGGGTACTCAAAGGTGTATCTTTTAGTCAAATGGCAAAATCAAAATATTTTCAGTTCTTAAGCTTTAGGGCTCAAAATTCTTTTAGAACCAAGGCGCATTGTGAATCAAATTTCCCTGTGCTTAATTTCAATGTTCATGTTCCAGTTGGTCTGGTTCGAGACTCCCTCCAATCCGCTGCTGAAAGTGGTCGACATTGAGGCGGTTGTGCGCACTGTGAAGGCGCACAACTCGGAGTGCCTTGTGGTGGTGGACAACACCTTCATGACGCCCTACTTTCAACTGCCGCTCCAATTTGGGGCGGACGCCGTGATGCACTCACTGACCAAATACATCAACGGGCACACCGATGTGCTGATGGGCGCAGTGGTGACCAACCAGGAGCACCTGGACAAGCACTTAGCTCACCAGCAAAAAAGTGGGTCAAAAAATTCAATACTCTCGAACCAGAACTCCTTAGAAATGTTCGAATTCGAACATCGAACTGAAAAACATAGATTCGAACATCGAACTGAAACAAAAACATTCGAAAGATTCGAACATCGAACTGAAACAAAAATATTCGAAAGATTCGAGCATCGAGTCGAACTGAACAAAAATTTGAACTCGAACATGGAACAATTTTTCAATTGAAAATTTTTTCCAATCAAAATGTATTTTTCTCTTCCAATCCAACATCGAAGATCCCTTTGATGACATGATGACTTGAACTGCCAAAAGCAAAAATGCTTAGTTCGAAACGCGAATAACGAGTAGAACTCGAATTTTTCTGTTCAAACTCTCAAAACCAAAGATGCCTTTTCATGTGAATTTCAGCCTGTGGCTCCGTCCCTTCCTCCTTTGACGCGTATCTCGTGCTACGTGGTCTCAAGACGCTGCACCTTCGCATGCGCCAGCACGCGGAGAATGGGCTCGTTGTGGCACGCTGGCTGGAGCGGGACCCACGCGTGGACCGTGTGCTCTATCCCGCGCTGGAGTCGCATCCCCAGCACGCGCTGCACAAGTAAAACATTCTTTTTGGGCCTTCATTTGATGATCCGATCTCATTTTTTTGAGTTCCAAAGACTGGAGTCAGCTTTACACTTCGAATTTAGAAATGACTAGCTTAAACTTTAAGCTTTTAGACCGGCTTGGGCTTTAGGTATTGTGCTAAAGCATATGCTAACATAGACATTAAGCAAAGGCTAGACAAAACCGTTAAAACCTAAATGTATCACTTTTTCATTCTGAATTAAGAGATTCTTTAATCTCATTTTCTATAGATATCCAATGAGATTTTGGTCGAAAGCTTGGAAGCTTAGGCAACTTAGGCCAGCTTATACTGTTAGCAGCAATCTTTCTAGATCAGAGTGATTTGATCTTATTAAGATAAATTAAAAAAATTAGGTCTGTAAAACCTCAAGACCTAGCCTAAGCTTTAAAGCTTGTCCGGCTTAAGCCTAAGCCTTTTAGAAAGTTTTTTTTTGGAGATGGGCCCCTAAACTAGAGTAAAGCCATGTTTAGCCGATCCTGTTTGTTCATTTAGGCGCCAGTGTAGCGGCATGTCCGGCATGATCTCGTTCTGTTTGCGCAGCACCGTGCGCGAGGACTCCGAAACGTTCCTGACCAGCTTGAAGGTAACAGCGTAAATTTTAAAGTGAGCGAAACAGCTGATCAAGATAAATGTTAATGTTTGAGTTGCTGATCATCAACAGAGATCAAAATGAGTTAGTTGAGTGGCTGATTGTCATCATTCATCAAAATGAAGCTGAGTTCGATTAGTGATCAGGTTGATCGGGATTAGGATAAAGTGAGATAAAAAAATTTGCTGATCAGCCAATCACATAAATCAACGAATCTGATCAAAATTGATTTTTTTTTCTGTTCAGATTGTCAATCTAGCCACTTCCTGTGGCGGATTTGAGTCACTGGCGATTCTGTTGACGGCGGCCCAGTCGCACGCCCTTGTGCCGCCGGAGGTGCGCGGCCAGCTCGGCATCGGGGACAACCTGATCCGACTGTCGGTGGGCTGCGAGGACGTGGAGGACCTGCTCCACGACTTGGACCAGGCACTCCAAGCGGCCACTGGACGCGTCAGAGAAGTGTAGGGAAATGGCGCAGGAGCAGCGCAAACGGTGCACAAAACGGAACCAAACAAATTGTATAATCACGCGTGGAACACAACAATTGTTTTGGCGCCTTCCATAGGTCAATCCCCATATATTCAAACAATGCACATTGTATGCCATAAAAATTAAAAAAAATAAATGTACTAATTTTGGACTTTTGGCGCCCAGGCACAAATCCAACCAATGCAGCGCCAAGTGCCTAACTCAGGGGGTGCTAACGTCGATCGGCCGACATTAGAGGCCAGAGGCAATTTGGGCGCCGGAAATTGGCTATTACCTAAAAGAACCTTTTGTCTTTTGGAATTGATTTTAAGCTAATAAAATTTTTGGAATTGATTTTCAGCTAATAAAATTTTAGCTCATTGTCAAGGGGGCCAGGCAAATTTATAGTGTCTTCGCTGCTCAAACAATTGTAGCTCCGGAAAAAATCGACATTTGCGGCCGAACAATTTTTTAAAATAGATTCGAGTCTTTTTAACTGGTATCAATTCGACTCGGCTCCTTGAGCTCGAAACGCGTCGAATGAGATATATAAATTGTTGATTTTAATTTTCCCAAAATTTTTTTCGTCCACAAATGTAAAAATTTGTCCAGGGTCGCAAAAGTCTCACATAGCGTCCATCATTCGCATCAAATGTTCAAGGGACAAGTTTAAGCAATTTTCAATTTTGCCCAGAAATTTACATCTTTTGTCCCCGAGACTTGGGCGCGTTAATGAGATGCCAACGCCCTCATATTTCCGTTAATTAAAATCTTACATATCAGTGCGGGTAATTGGAATTTTTAAATTGGTTTTTTGGCCTTATCGGGAGACAAGGAGAAGAGAGCCAAGCCTTTTTTAAGTTAAATCAAACACAAAATTTAGTCCTTTTGAATTTGCCTTTTAGTCTGATTTTGGCGAAGTTAATTGCCATCATTGAGTGCTTCAATTCCCTCTCCCGTTGGTCATGCTAGTCGCCAGACAGTGGAGTGGCTGCAGAGCCAGCACATATCTCTTTGGGGAGATTGTATATCTTTGCCCTTCACTCGACTTGTAGCAAGAAATTGCCTGAAATTGCCTAAATACAATTGGTGTCCCTGTCTGTGCTCAATTTTTTGTATTGACTGTTGGGCCTTGAGTGAAAAACAATTTTCGGTTGCCATGTGGCGATGTGGCCTTGCAGCCTTCCACCAACCATCACCAGTGAGGCAGTGAGTGTATCTGTGCCTATGGTCAGTGCTTAGAAGTTAGAAGAGTCCCAAAAGTGATTGGATAGAACTCTGAATGGGCTACAAAATGGCATTTGGGCTGGGAATTGATTGGTCCAGTTTTGGCCTGGTTTGGGCCAAAAACGGAGGAAATGCCCGATTTGTGCAAACATTTGGCCATAACTCGGCCAATTGCTGGGCCACCAGGCAGCTGAAAAGCCTTTGGAGGGGGCACTCATTGCGCTCCAAAATGGCATTTGATTTCTATTAGTTTAATTTCAAGTTATGCTTCTTTTAAAATTTAAATCCCTATGCCTCAAACAATCGATTCACTATATGATGTAAATTTGTTTAATCAATTACCAAATGACCAATTACCTGTACCAAAATGGAAGCATCTATAATTAGCATATGTGATTGGCCCTTTTTACAAAAACTCAGCAGAAGAATCTTCATTAATTTAATTAGCACCAAAATTACTTTTAATTTGCTAAAATTGCCAAAATACAATTTTCGTTCTATTGAGCCCCAACCAACGCTTCTCGATTCTCTCCACAACAATTTCTCGTTACCATGTCTTCGTTGCCCACCAATTAGTTTTCCCGTTTTACTATAGTTTTTACGACTCAGTGCCCTTGAATCGTGACTTGTGGGCCATTTGGATTCTGAGTTTCTTCACACTCCACTCACTTGTCACGCCGCAAACTAATTGTATGGGCTGGGCCCACTCTCGACCGGGACAGGGACCGTATTTAAGCAAACTCCACACCTGGCTTAGGGAACCAACCGACATAATGCTGCCATGCCAGTCTCATTTAAACCCTTGTCACAAACATTGGCCTTTGAGGCACTCACAATGGGATACTTATCGGCGACGGAGGAGGTTTTGTAACAGCTTTTGGAAATTTGACCAGAGAAAAATTTGTAACAGCTAAACTTGGCCAGAGAAATTTGTCAAACTATTTACAATTATTGTCAACAATTGACTTTGACATTGACAGATCTCATGTCTCATGTATGTAGGTAAATGGGCTGACGTCAATGCCACTGACAATTTGCCTACTTCAGTTGACGTCAAGACAACACTGTCTGTTTGCAAGGAAAAAGGCTGTATCTCACAGAGAAGGGCACCTACATTCCTATTCCTAACAGTAACAATAATCGATTCCACGATTCCTTACAAAACAGTTAACAAATGTCTGGGACGCAAAAGTCCAAACACTTAGTATATAGGACAAGGACGAGACGACAAGGCTCACAAGCTTCAATGCCAAAAACCACTTAAGCATTTGAGGCATTTGAGGCACTATACTCAGCGCTTAAAACTGCAATTCCCTTCGTTCTTCATCCGCTCTACAGACTAAAAATGTCCGCCTACTCCTCTTACACTGGCCTGAGCCTGCTGCTCTTCCACCCAGACACGTTCGAAGCCGACTACGGGTGCCGGAGCGTGCTCACCGCAAACGCAACTGTGCCGCCGGCCAAGCAGTCGCATCCCATTCTGGCGGGCCTTCAATTGGCGTTGGCACTGACTTCAGAAGTGAGTGGCGCTGCATTAGAAAATTCTGAGGAGTTAAAGCCCAATTTAGGCACTCAATGGGTGTGTGCAAATATCAAAATGGGATATAAGTCAAATGACAAATTACAACATGACAATTACAACTGCAAGACTTGACATGCCAAAATAACTTTACAATGTCAATTTCAAAATGACTTGACGTGTCAATATATCTGACGACATCTTGCCAAAATGAATGACTTCATATTTTGAAATTACTTGGCATGTCAAAGGTGACTTGATGTCACGATAACTTGACAACATGTCACAATGATTCGTTCGAGATTGAAATTGGGAAAAGCGAGATTCTCGTCCCTCCCTTTAATCTCGGGTCCCATTCCCCGTCAGCTTGGTGCGCTTTCAGCTGCTGTACGCGCTGTGCATGTGCTCCATCTGGAGGCACCGTCAGGTCTCCTGCTACAAAATCCTCTTCTACATCGGCGTGGTGGACATGTGCGGACTGGTGGTGGGCGCCATCCTGTGCTCGCTGCAATCCTTCACCGGCATCACCTATTGCCATGCGCCGGTGTTCATCTACATCTGTGGCGGCTTCGCCATGTGTCAGTTTAATCTTTAATGCCTAGTCCCTAATTTATAAACGAAAAATCTATGATAAATCTAAAGTTTAGGATTTGTCTAAAATTATGATTTTAAGATTTGCATTAATCTAATAATAAAACTTAAAAATCAGATTCACGTTCATCGCCTTTGTTTTTGCAGCATTTTGGTTCGCCGAGACAACGGCCGAGTTCATTTTGGCAGTGGATCGATGTTTGGAACTGCTTGCTCCGAAGACGGCTTCTTTCTTCTTTGCTGGTGAGCCGGGAAATTTGTTGATTAAAACAATAAAATAATTGCTAAAAAATCTTGGATCAGAACAAATCGCTGATTTTCAATCAATCTATGTCATATCAAATTTAAGCATTTATTTGTGATCTAAGGATCTAACTGAATCTATGATTTTATCTAAATGATCGAACTTTCAGGGAATCGAACCTGGCTGATGATGCTGATCCCGAGCGTGTACGCAACCCTGGCCTGGCTGTTCACGCGCCCGGTGATGTTCAGCACCAGCGACTTTGCCTTCTTCTTCAACCCGTACCAGGACTACGCGCTGAGCACCAGGCTGGGCACAGACGTGAGTTAAAATAGGCTGGCTAGGCGGAGGGATGGGGACCTGTTGGGTTGGGATGGACCCACAAAACCTGCCTGATAACGAATTCATTTTTGAATTTTCGAAATTTGGGTACAACTATTTTTTGACTTTTGAAGTATTGAGTAGAGATCGGAGTAAACCGCTGCCGTTTTTACCGCGCCGTAAGAGGCGAAAAATACAAATTACAAACCCAAAGATGTTCAAATTTGGTTAGATTTAACTCATTCTTTATAAGTAGTATTTCTAGTTGATTTACTTTACATTTATTTGATACATTGTTACAAATCATCTGAGACCTTACGATCTTAGTGCTTTGATACAATTTAGTATTCACTTTTTGGGATCATGAATGGCATCTATTTTACATTTTTTTGGCTTAAACTATGGCCTAGTTTGGCGGAGATTTTTTTAATTATAGAACTTGCATTAAATGGCATTGCTTTTACCAAGGGAAAAATGGTGTCTTTCACAGAGAAGGAAACACCTATAAGTGATTAATATTCCTAGCCACTGAATCCAAACTTTTTGATTTTGAGTAGAATGCTTTT
This sequence comes from Radopholus similis, assembly GCA_013357305.1. Taxonomy (NCBI): domain Eukaryota; kingdom Metazoa; phylum Nematoda; class Chromadorea; order Rhabditida; family Pratylenchidae; genus Radopholus; species Radopholus similis. The sequence goes on from VAHH01000062.1 coordinate 53,836, forward strand.
TATCAATTCATCAAGAAACTTGATTGACCCCAATCCAGTACACGAACAACGTGCACACGTTCAACAACACGCTGGTCTCGCTCACGCTGGTCACCACATACAGCGTGTTCTGCCTGTTCTGGGTGGGCCGAATGCTCAAAATGCTGGCAATCGCAAAGCCGCAAGTGAACAAGCAAACCACCGCAGCGACTGCTGCAGCAGCAAGAGCAGTCCAAATGGTAACGAGTGGACAAAGGGATTTCCCATTGATGTGCCAAAATATGCCAAATTCCCGACAGACCTTTGTGCAAGTGATGCTGATCAGCATGTTCAACGCTTGCGCAGCCGGCCTGGGCGTCTACATGGAGCACTTCTACATTCCATCGGCACTCATTGTGGTCGCCCAAATGACCTATGTGCTCACCCATGGTATCGCAATTTGTTGAATTTATTGGGGAGGGATTGGGATCTCTTAACGAGCCATAACTTAGCAATGGATTCAGCTGGAAGAGAGATCCCAAAAGTGATTGAGAGCTGTGGATGCGCAAAAAAATGGCCTTTTGGACTGGGATTTGATTGGTCCAGTTTTGGCCTGGTTTTGGGCCAAAAACGGGGGAAATGCCCGATTTGTGCAAACATTTGGCCATAACTCGGCCAAAATGACATCTAATAATTCAAATTTTTGGCTCAAACATTGACTGAATTATGGCCCTTCAAAACCAAGCAACGTGATGTTTCCCGTTTGCGCAAGTCCCATTGATTTGACGAATTCTAACTCAATTATAAAATTTATGCAAACATTTGAATTCGATCGATTGATTGCACATCTGATGACAATCAAGGATCAATTAATACTGATTTTTTCAGCGGCACCTCCCTTCATCTACTTGGTGTGCAACCAAACAATCCGAGCGGACGTGCTGGCGCTGTTGCAGAATGCATTCGCCCAAAACAAGGGCGCCTCGTCGGGGCTGACCATGGTGGTGGCGGCGGGCAAGCCGAATACTACTGCGCTGGTCACCACTCAGCAGATGCGGTCACGCCAGCAACAGGCGTTGGGCCCCAATGTGGCGCCAAATCGCAATTGGAGCAACATTGCACAACACTCGCTGCCAAGCCACCCAAATCAGCCAATCCCAGTCGCATGAGTCGCGGGAAAATCGATTTTGGCCAATTAAGTTGGCTCTCATCAGCGCAACACAAAGCAATTTTTATTCCAAAGAAGCGAGGATTTCAAAGAATATTCTTGTAAAATCAATCATTCAAACATGTTCAAAAATTGTTTTTTTTTAATCATTCATGTAAAATTTGGTAAAAGGATTGAGTATTTGCGGAGCAGTCGTTTGAGAGATGGAGGCCCTTAAAAAGCCATAACTCGGTTTAGACTAAAACTTTGAATCAATCAAATGCCACTGGAAAGCGAAAAAGTGTGCTTTATCCAAAGAAATGTGTACATTCAGTCTCTAAATTGTCCAACCTACCATTTCCGGTCCCAAAGACTCCTCGTTTATTCGATCATTAAAATGTTTAGGCTCAGTCCATTTGGGGGAGGGGAGGCACTATAATATGTCAACTGCTGCTGCTCATGTTTGTGATTGAACCGGCCATGTTTGGTCACGCATCACAAATTAATTTGGATTCGGCCAAAAGTGGATGGCATTGTATGTGAGCAATATTTTTAGCTCAAATTGCACTTTAGCTAACCAACTAGTGGGCCAAAAAAGATTGTTCCCAAATTGAGGCAAACATAAAATCCATTCAAAAGAACGAATTTTTAATCCAAATCAATATTGAAAGTTAATCAATTGATGGCACAATACATTAAAAGGATTAAATCACAAAGTTCAGTTACATAAATCTAAGCTCACCAAATTAGAATTAATTGATTAAAAAATCCGAAGAGACGTGAGGCAAGAGAGAAATGGTCACATCAAAACAAGCGCATGAATTTCATGTTCATGTGACACACATTGGGCTTCATGCAAATTGCGCAAAGTTCAAAGGTCCAAAACGGCACATTTGAGTGATGTGAGACGGAGAAGAAATGGGCAAATGGGGTCAGTCTAGGCGGCACATTTCTCAGCAGATCGCAAATCATTCACAGCATTCCCATTCCCAATGCCATTGCCTTTGACTTTGACTTTGACCTTTGACGTGCCAAATTGTCATCTTTTTGCAGATATATCTGGCGATGGATCGGCGACATTCGCCATTCATTTCTTGCACTTTATTCCACATCTGGGTGCATTCAATTCCAATTTCACATCCAAACATTTGAAAACAAGATACTATTTTTTATTTAATTTTGAAATTTCAAATGTTTGAAAACAGGCCTTTTTATTCAAATTTTTGATTATTATTATTTATTAAATTCAAATGTTTAATTTAAATTTCACCCAATTCCAATTCCAGTTACTAATTTAATCGCCGATTCAAAATGCCTTCGTCCAAAACGCCAATTCCCGTTGTGTGGTTGGTCATGCTGCTGTTCATCTTGGCGTGGGCCAGCTGTGCTGTGCAGGCGCAATTGCCACCGATTTGGGCCTGGATGGCGGTGGCACAACGACAAAACGCAACTGCTGCATTGGTCCAGTAGTGGAAATGAGGTGGGTGAAGAGACCTGAAGACGTTGAAACAGATTTTTTGAATATTTGTTGTTTAGTTAAAATCACCCAAATTTACCTTTTTTGCCCAAATCTTTCAAATAAATGGCGGAATCATTGGGCTCTAAAGGCTGAATTCTGAAGTAATACATAGAATAAAAGAACTTTCGAGATTCAGTTAAATTTTTTAAATTTTTACTATTTTTAGCTCCGATAATAATGTGGAGTTTGGCGATGAATTAACGATGAACGAAGGCGCTAGAAGAGCCGTTTTATATTATTTTTTAAATTTGTCATTTTTACTTTTTTAAACTTATTCACATAAAAAATTAAAAACCTTTCGTTACTCATTTGAGCTCTTTCTTGATTGGGGCCAAAAGAAATTCAATTCTGGTCAAAACCTGGCCAAACGCAGTTTCTGAAAGTGAGAAATGGCCGAGTTGAGGTCAATTGAAAAAGGGTCGGTCGAGCCAAATTCGTCAGTTTTCAATTGAAGTTTTCCGATCGAAATTGGCCGTTTTTTCCGGGAAGAAAGCCAAGATCTGGACCAGAAAAAATGCGCTTTCCAACAGCTATGAAATTGAAATTTGAATAACCATTATAGCCTTTAATAGTCGATAAAAAATGGGCTTTACAATGACACCAAAAACTCCAGTTCCTTACATTTGTTCAAAAGTTACAGAGCAAAATAAATGGTGGCCAGCGACCCATTCTAGATCCTAATCGTCCTAATGGGGTGTTACAATTCCATCATCGACCGGAAGTTAGAATCAAAAAAATTTGGAAGGCCTAAAATGGCGTCCAAAATCACTTCAAAGTGGTCCCACGGGAGCCCTTCGTCCACTCTTCATTGCATCGCGCCAATTCACAAATCTCTCTGTTCGCCAATTGCCCTGGTTCTCCTGTGCAATTTTTCGCTTTTCCTTTGTTTCTGCACGCAACGCGTCCCTCTCTTGCTGACTTTTGTCGAATTCCCGTTTCAAATCGTTCGTTCTCCCGCAAAATTTGTTCCAATCCGCCAACGCGCGTTTGTCTGGTTGCGCCAATTTTTCGGCCAAATCTTCGATGTAAGCGCAAATTCTTTCAACTGAAAAATATTAAATGGCTTAATTCACATCTAGCCATCGATCACTTCAACTAATGTTGATTTAATGATCGAATCGATCAGATCGATCAATAAATTAATCAGATTGAGCTAGTCAATCAATTTAGTTAAAAATGATTTTAATTGACTTGACTAGATCAAATCTAGGGCTATATTGGTCAGATCAAAAAAATTAAGATCAAGTGATCAGATTCATCGGACATGGCTTAGAACGGTTAACTAGTTCGATTATTGCCTAGATCTAGTGATCAATTTTGGAATTTTCTGATTGATCAGAACAAGAAACTTGGACAATTTGTCAGTTTGAATTGTTGAATCTAATTAAAAATTTTATATTTGCCCAATTAATTTCTGCACTTATTTTCTAACCGCACTATAGATAAATTTGGTTTTCATACTTTTGTGTTCAATTCCCTCGATGCGCCCATATTTTTGGCCGACCAGCACCACTTGCATTCCGTGCACCGGGACTCGTTTGTTGAGCGCCGCATTGAGCATTCGGCCAATTCTGGCGAAGAGTTGCAAGTCTTTGTTGGCCACCGCCTCATTTGAGCGCTTCATCGATTCCTTGAATTGGCGGAAATAATTCTTCAACAGACGCGAATCTCGCTTCTCCATTGAGCCCTCCTCTTGGAGCCATCGATACGCTGCCTCCAAAATTGCGTCGTGGCCCAGAGATTGGACCGCTTGCGCTCGATCTGACTGACAATCTATTAACTCTCGACCGTCTGGTTGACTCTCTTTTGGCCTTCTATTTGACTCTCGATCGTCTGACTGAGAGTCTCTTGACCCTCTTTTTGATTCTCGACCGTCATGTTGACTGTCTTTTGGCCTTCTATTTGACTCTCGATCGTCTGACTGAGAGTCTCTTGACCGTCTTTTTGATTCTCGACCGTCATGTTGACTGTCTTTTGGCCTTCTATTTGACTCTCGATCGTCTGACTGAGAGTCTCTTGACCGTCTTTTTGATTCTCGACCGTCTGGTTGGATATCTTTTGTTGTTGGCTCTCGACTCTTTGGTTGACAATCTTCTAGCCGTTCCATTGGCTCTTCGTCAGCTGGTTGAAAACCTCTTAACCTTTTTGACCGCCGACATTCAGAACGAGACCCGTTCGAGAGGCCTAAATCGGACGAGAGTGAGCATTGTTTCATCCCACTTTTGTCCTCTCGGCCCTCATCAAATTCATTTGCACCCCTTTTAAGCAGTCCTCCTTCGTCTGGTTGAGCATTTCTTGACCGTTTAGTTGGCTTTCCATCATCAGTTTGAGGAGTTCTTGAGCGCCGCGATCCCGATTGAGACCTGCCCGATTGGACTTCATTCGATGAGAATGCTGACGAGCGGCGCCTCTTCCCCCCATTTTTGTTCAAATCGCCTTGGTCCAATTCACTGGCACTTCTGGGCATCGATTCTCCTTTGTCAAATTGTGCAGCTCTTGGCGGAGATTGAGCCGACTTCACTTGTTCTTTTTGAATGCTCCTCGAATCAGCCTCAACCGTCAAATAATGCGCCACAATTGCCAAGTAGAAAGCAATCAATATTGGCGTGAATTTGCGTCGAAAACATTGCACAAAATGCATTGATGGCAATCGTCTATTTGATTGAGGGCAATTGTAATATTACGTAAATTAGTAAATTAGATCTGTTGAATTGGCGAGTGGGATTGATTTTAATCAGAAACGATATCTCAAATAAAATTCGAAATAGCCAAATATTCGCAAATATTGTCAAGTACCTCTTTTGAAGGCAAAAATGTGCCATTTCTCTCTTACCTCTAATGGATAAAATGGTAGGCAAAAAATAAATCAAAATGACAAGAAAAGCCAATAATTCGAGTTATTCTAATTAAATCAGTGCAGATGAGATATAGGCCTTCACAAATCGAAAATTTTAATTTGCTTAGAAATGACATAAATTTTAAATTTTAACAAAAAGAAAAGCTATTTATGAAATTAATGAATAATGAGATCAAAAAATAAAATAGTGTAGCACAAATAAATGGATCCCCAGGATAATGGGTTAATGGGAATGGGATTGGTCTAAAAAGCATGAGTGCAAAGTGATTAAAATGGATTGTGTCAGAGAGAGAGAGAGAGAGGTGATTTGTGTATCGAGACTCGCGCCAACAATCAATTAAACCAATATTATGCAATTTACAATACAATAGATCGCACATCAGCAGATGAAAACCATTCTGGCTCGGATCTGTTTCGCATTCGTAATTTTCGTATTTTCTTTTTATTTTCCAGTTTCGTATTCATCATTTTTACACACTTTTTTTGCACAAAATAAGCTCTGGTGAAAATTGAAAATGAATTCGATTTATAGGGGAAAATGCAAGCGTGCATTGTGCCGCTGGACTCGGTGTTAAAAATTTGAATCCAAATGACATTTGGGAGCCCAAAAGAGTGCTCCCTCCAATGGCCTGTTCAGCTCCCTGGTGGCCCAGCAATTGGCCCAGCATACGAGGTACGAGCACATTTTTAATGCAAGTACGAGACGAGTACGAGTACTAGCGATTTTGAAAATCCGGTACGAAGTGCGAGTACGAGCTCTAGGTACGAACTACGAAGTCACAACACTGCTTGAGAGCAAATGCAAAATGGGCAGTGACCCCTCTGCAAGCGAGAGAGATCTTTGCTGTGAATGACGGCCATGTTGAATGTGATGAACTGATGAATGATGAGGTTCCTGAGGGCCACAATTCCTCATCTGGTCCAGCTTCTTCATCACCTGTTCCGAGCTCGTCGGCTGCGCCAAACTCAGTGGCACCACGTTCGACTGTCTCATCTTCACCGGTGTCTTCCTCAGAGGCTCCCAGTTCCGCGGCTTCTTCTGCTGCGCCATCCTCTGTTGCTCCCTCTTCGGTAGCTCCATCCTCCTCCTCTACTGTTGGTCCAGCTTCGTCCTCTCCAGACGCTGCTTTTTCTTCTTCTGGTCCAAGTTCGGCATCTCCATCAGAGGCTTCCTCTTCTTCTCTTGAACCGCCCTTCTCTCCACCGCTGCCATCTTCGGTGGTGCCAAGTCAGTTTGGGTTTGTAATGAAAATTGAATCAATTCCCCCCTATTTGAGGCTCCCATTCTAAAACAAGGCGAAACCACATTTTGGTGGCCACGAATGTCGCTGCTCGACGTGGACGACATCAAATTCGTCGTCGTCAACTTCGACGTAAGCCATTTGGAAAATATCTTTGAATTTAATCGAGTCGTTAGTTCAGAACCCGAACAACAGCGAGGATTGCGTGTACACCGATGAAATTGTAAAACTGAACACGCAACTCAATGGTTGACTCAGTGGACGGCAGCAGGACGGCACTGTGCTGCTGGCTGACGAACAGGTACGCGAACCCATTAATTAATCCCCCAG